>CM060690.1:54282065-54581749 GCA_030686995.1 Artemisia argyi | reverse complement strand
TTTTGACATCCATTTGCCATATCTCATAGTCATAGTATGCAGCTATAGCTAAGAGAATCCTAATAGCTCTAATGTCAGCTATAGGAGAAAAGGTCTCCTCATAGTCAACACCAAATGTTTGAGTATAGCCTTTAGCTACACAACGAGGCTTATAGGTGTGTACAATGCCATCCATGTCCGTTTTCTTTTTGTAGAGCCATTTACTTCCAACTACCTTAGCATTTGGAGGAAGGTCTACTTCTACCCAGGCTTCATTGTCTCTCATGGATTGCATTTCCCCATTGATTCGTCGTGAAAACCAATTATATATAATATAGTATAGTATCGAAGTGATCCGCGAAAAATACGGATCACCCGAGTCGTTTCCCAAAGAAGGCGAATGGAATCGAGAATATCGATTCGTGAAATCGTGAATTGAAAAGTAAAAAAATGAAAATAGGCAATCAAATAGTTCACGTATTCACAAACAAGTATGAAATATGCAGAAAGTACAAGCTAATTATGCACCAAAGTGAAAAACGTAAAAACGGAAACGCAACCGTAAAATTTAAAACGTAACGTATATCGAAAAATGATCCTACGAACTTGAAAATATTTTCTAAAAATCTTAAACTAATAAAAAGAATTTTAAGAAAAAGAAAAATATTTTTTTTGACTTTTTATTTATTTTCTAGAATTTATTTCCTATTTTTAGAATTAAAAATGAATTAAAAATAAAGAAAAATAGAAAAACAAATTGGAAAAATAAAAATTAAATTCTAAAAATTCTAAAATATTATAAAAGAATTTCTAAAAATATTTTTGTATTTTTCAAAGCTTTTTCTGATTTTTTTTTATGGCTTTTTGTTATTTAAAAATGATTAAAAGTGAAGAAATATTAAGAAAAATATTAAATCAACTCAGAAAATTATGAACAATTTACAGAAAATCAAAAATATTATAATGAACTTGCAGAAAATTTTTGGAAAGAAAAAGATGAGTAAAAGTGCTTATTTCTAGCAAATCAGCTTATGGCAAGTGCTTATTTATAAGCACTTGCCACAAATCTAAACCAAACTGCTCTCACAAGTGAGAAATACTAAAATGAGCTTAGAATTACTCAGATATGATAAGAGAGAACACAGAATCACTGAAACTTTAGCAAAAAGCAATCTAAGCTGAAGCAATCAAGTAAGCAGGTATAACTAAGCATAAGCCAGGAACTAAAACATGACTAGATTAGCTAAAATACAACCACAGTAACTAAAAAGTGACAATAGATCCCAATCACAGGCTCAAATAAGAATAAGCAGCTTGATGCTTTAATCAATAAAATAGTCCAATACTACTTTTTGCAGGCTACAAAAAGCTATTCTACAAAGCTATAATCTATAAAACTAAGGTAACAATTACTCCATTACACTACTGAGAATTCAAGTCTATCAATTACCTACTCAGATTCACCCATTAGCTATGATAAAAACACCTAAATTCAGCAAATAACAACACCAATATTAATGAACAGTTTGACTAAAATAAATCCTAAGCTAGTTGACTTTATCCAAATTTTAACTACTGATTCTAATCTAATAAGTTGTTATAAGCTAAGATTATACTAAAATAAGCTACAATGTTCTATTATATAACTATCATTCCACTACCTTTAACTGATTCTAACTAATCTATCAGTAAGATGCTAATAAATTCTACTTTGACTATGGATGCATTAGTCCTACTGATTATAAGATCCAAAACTCTATAACAAACTTAAATGAACTAGTGTGAACCAAAAATTCAACAGTCCAACATCTACTACATTCAGCAATCACTACATCCAAACACCCCTTAAACTAGCAGTAGCATCACAGATTCTACAATTATGAGCACAATACACCACTTCTCAATCCAAATCACTGTAATTCTACACAATGATCAATGACTCAATCATCAAGTAGCAATATAATCCAACAACAATGAAATGCAAAAATCTAAAATCTAACAGATCTAATATGAGCTAGGATGAAACAGAATTAAACTCAACAACTTAAACTCAAATCAAAACAACTAATATCACCTATTTATTATTAATTGAAACAATCTAAATCTACTACTACAATTACTATAACACAGTTAAGCAATAGGATCAATGGAACAGTAAAATCAAAATATTACCACTCTCATCTCCCTCAGCTAAACAGAGGGAGTTCTCTAAGCTAGCCTGTCTCTAGACAGGCCATTGGCTTCCATTTCTCCAATTAGACTGTCAAATACCTTCAAATCACCAATTACCACAGCAGTTGACTATTGTTGACTCTTATAAGAAATTTATCAATTGACAAGTAATTCTCAGATTTAAACACTTACTGAAACTACAAAGCTAAAATGAATGTTTCTAAATTAAAATGAAGTTTTGATACAAGCTTAGAAAAGATTTAACTATATATTTTTGTAATTTTTTATTTCTTTTTATTTCTGATTTTTTCTAAAAATTTTATGAATATAGAAATGAATCTAATATAACTACTGAATTAATAAGAACTAAAACAAATACTCTAAAATAAACATGTTGATTTTAAAAAAAAAAATAAGGTAAACAACTTATTTATAAGCTAAAAAGCAAAACGGATGTAAATTTTAAAATAGAATGAGAGGAAATTGAACTAAATTTTTATTAAGATGAAATACAATTACAAAAGGAAAACTGAATTAAGCTAAATCATTTAAGAGAAAATTTTAACAGCATAACACTACTCTATTCCTACACACCTAAACTCTAAAAATGAAGCAGTATATATAGGAGAGGGTAAGACTTGGGGTCTTCAAGTGCCATGCTGGCGATCTTTGTGCACTTGTGCTTCTTCTTAGCATTTAATAGCCCTTGGATAACTTTGTGCTTCTTCAATCAATTATCAGCCCTTAGATGAGAATTTTAGACGTGGCTTGACCAATCAGCTTCTTCCATCTGTCCCATTCGTGCAATCTCTCTGACACGTGCTGTCAAGCTTCTAGAAATAGAATCCAAGGCACAAAATATGATGTGTTCTCACCAATCCTACTCTGCCAAGTGTAAATGTGACTCAATGTACTCTCTCTGACACGATCCTGTCATGTGGGGTACCTTCTAGAAGAGCCAATGATTAATTAATCATGGTTAATTGAAGTGAGAGTGGGTTAATTAGACTTTGGTGCAACTAGGGTTCATGTGGGATTGGTGTTTCTGGGTTCAAGGGACTTTTGGGGGAAAAAGAAAAGGTGCGTTTGTTTTTATTGTTTGACCATTTATTGACCGAAAATTATACTTTGACCAAAAGGGTGTGGATTGGACCGGGTAATATAATTGGTGGAGTGGGCTCAAATTTAATTTTTGGGCTTTGGATTGCATATGGACCAGGCTTGTTTTATTACATTTTCAGCATATGATGTAATAAAAATCAAAAGGACTATAAGTGAAATATTTTGAAACTTCAAGGGCTAGTTTTGTCACTTTTGTAAAAATATAATCCAAGGACTGATCTTGTCAAAGTAAGATTCTTCAGGGTCCAATGTTGACTTTTAAGATCACAGCTTTGACTAGTTGACCGTCTTCCACTCTCGTGCTCGGTTTCGATGTTTTCTCATGATTATTTGTCATTTTGTATAATATCCGTACCTACATATCACAAACACAAAAACACTACAAATTTGGCATAATTTGGTTAGTTTTTGGTCTTTTGAGTCCGGTTTTGGTCTTATAAAAGTGAGTGAATAAGCACTCACCAAAATCCCCCCGACTAAAGTATTGCCGTGTCCTCACGCAATGTGATCAATTCACGCTTTTGAGATAAATAATTTCAAAACTCTTTTTACTAACTTTGAAAAGTAGCAAGGAGGTTCGAAAGAAGTAATAAAATCATTTATTCCCGAAAACGCTCCGTTTTCCAAAATTTTCCTTTTATTCCTTAATTCCACTTATACTTCCTATTTTTGTACTTTTCCATACTTCACACTTGTGACGGTTTGTTGAACTTTCATTATTTTGCAATAATTATTAGGGTCAACGAGTAGAAACACTTTTCATAGAAAAGTGACCGTATGGATAAAAATCGTCATCCTTGATTTTTCACGAGTCCCCAAACTAAGCGTACAAACGAGATCACAGCTTATCTATAAGTTAGATGCTAACACTACTCATAACAGTTACTTGTGGAAACTTCTTACTCCCATTTCCTAGGTTTTGTATCTCAATATTTTATTTTGTTGAGAAATGAATTGCTTCATATTTTCTCGTTTCAATAATTTTTAGTCCGATAGTGATACCTAAGTTAAAACGATAAGTAGTTATTCATTTTCTCTTAAGAACCACTGCAATAGAAATTTGGTCCACATTAAGGAATTTGGGGTACATACAATATCAAAGATATAAGTTGCGGAGTACAATCACGTGCACCTCATGTGACTGATTACTAATCACTAATCACATGCACCTCACGTGCCAACAACTTATTTATACATAAGCTCTTATTCAACAATACTTACAACTTTCATTTTTCTTCATTTTTCACTTTTTTCATTTTTTTTCATACTTTTCACTTTTTTCTTTCTTTCTTGACTTTTTTCATAACATCAATGGAAGCTTATCGGGTAGCTCCAAAACCACATAGATAATCAACTTTTGACTTTTGACTTTTTCACTTTTTGCTCTTATTTTTGATGTTCCTTGATATGTACCCAACTTCTAAAGCAAAAATTCTCTTAAGAAAACAAAGAACTAAATATTATTCAAACCGAAATACCACTAATTAACCTAGAACATCTATTATATATGAGTGACGTTTCTGATGGGAGTAAAAAGCCACAAGTACCTCTTATGAGCTCTAAAGAGAACCACTACTCCACATTTAGCATCTAACTTCTAAATAAACTCTATCATTTCTCGCTCTTCGCAATTTAAGATTCCAAATAATGAAACCAGCGAATACTTAGCCGATAATCAGCCACGCATATATAAAGTCAGATACGGAAACTTGCAAATTCTAGAAGAAGAATTCGTGTTTTCTAGCTCCTGATGTAAAAGACTAGCGAAAGCTTTTAAGCTACGCATGTATAAAGTCAAGTACGGGAACTTGCAGATTCTTAAGAAAGAATTCGCATTTTATAGCTCCTTGTGTACAAAACTAGCACAATCTTATATGATTATCATTGGTTAAGGGAACAAGCTAGGGCTCAACACGCCCGGTCAAGTCAAAATATTTATTCCTACTCTCGCCAGCAAGTAAGTCAACAAGGTGTCAAAACACTTATTCAAACTTTATTATATTTTTGCACAAATTTTCTCAACTTTTTCACATATTTTTTTTTTTGCTTTTTCATGACTTTTTCTCAAAAATTTTGAAATTTTCTCATTTTTTTCAATTTTTTTATTTTTGGTGGAAAAACGGAGTTGCAAGAGTTCATGACATGTGAAAAATGCAAGGTCAAAATCGAATCGAAGATTCACCCTCCCCCAGACTAGAACGAAACATTGTCCTCAATGTTTTATGGGTTAAGGTAATCCTAACAAAATTCTAGGCCGTTTATTAATTATGCCAAAGAAAACGTTAGTCGATAAGATTTACGGATATAGGATTTCCAAGTAGCACCGATGAATGAAACTCGAGCGAAGAGAAGATAACGAGCACGAGAGTCTTCATAAATCGCGGACAATCCTAACAAACATCACAAACAACCACGGAACACAAAAGTAGAAGAGGCACCCCCTCCTCACGTTGTTTGTTAGAAAATAGATAATAAGAAGATGAAATTGGATAAGCATGGGTTGCCACCCACGAAGCGCTTGTTTTTGTTCTCCGAGTCACGTAGCTTGACTCGATCCCCGAATTAATTCGTCCTTGGGGAAAAACCGTGGAAAAATAATCTCATTCGGGCTTTCATGCAAAATATTTTGAAAAACTTATGACTTATTTGAAAGTTCCATCCCGAAGAGATAACCGCTGGTATTTTAATGTTGAAACCTTTTAAAAACGATACCAGGATCAAAAACAACATCCTCACTCCCCACGGAGTGAAGGATAAGAGAAACCACACCAAACGTTACGAATGGTAAGAAGGTCATGATTACAATCTTGAAAAACTCATTATTCGCAAAAGAAAATTTCATAATTATGGAATTATGACGTTTATCATTTAAGCTCCTTTTAAAATCTTTTCCGGGTGGGTGGGTTGGGATAAACTTTTCTTTAAAACTCTCATTCTTAAGAACACCACCCGGATCATGATCAACTTCAAGATCAAAACTGAAATTTTCATATTCAGGTTTAGAAAACTTTTCAATTTCACATTCAGATTCATTAAAACGAAATGACTCATACTCCGGAAGAGAGATAAAAGCATGAGAAGTGGTACTGCCACGACTCGTCTCTTCCAAGTAATCGAAATGAAAAGCTTCAAATGTCGGATCAGAAAAATCAGGACGATAAGTAGGATTGCCACTAATCTCCTCAGTCGTAAAGGTAAAACTCTCAAAGTTTGGTAAAAATTCCTCGAGCTCGGACTCAAGAGGAACGTCAATTATAAGCTCAATCTTTATCTTAACTTTATCCGGAGGGATTGACGATTCATTGTTCAACAAATTATTAAGAAAAATAATATCCCCCTCCGAATCAAAGTAAGAGTCGTCAGTCTCAGAAATCGGAATCGTCTCAATTGCAAGAAATTCATCGACCTCTTCCCAAAAAGAATCATATTCCTTAGTCGGAGGAAATGATGGGGAAGAGTCGGAGACGAAAGTTTTAACTAAATCATCAAAGGTATAATCACAAACATCGATGCTTTTGACGGAGTACTTCTTCAATTTCGAAGCATCGGCTTTAAAATCATAATATCATCATCGTGTCGTAAAGTTAGAGTATCCTCAAAATGGTCTACTAGGGCTTTAGCGGTTCGTAAAAACAGTCGCCCTAGTATTAGAGGAACTCTCGGATCAGCTTCAAAATTGACAACAACAAAATCTGCCGGAAAAGTACACGAATTCACACGAACAAAAACGTCCTCAGCAATTCCAACTGGATGAGTGATCGATCGATTAGCAAGCTCCAAAGTCATTCTCGTCGGTTTAAGAGCCCCCATTCCAAGTTGTTCGTAGATTGATAATGGCATGAGGTTTATACTCGCACCCGAATCGGCCAGGGCGTTACAAACTTCTTGATCTTTCAGTGAGCAAGGAATGAGAAACTTTCCCGAGTCACCAAGCTTTTCGGGAAGCTTCTTGAGAAGAATCGCAGAACATTGAGCATTTATCAGCGTTTCGGCTAATTCAAGCAATTTCTCTTTATTACTTATGAGGTTTTTGAACGTTGAAGCAAATTTCGGCATGTACACGAGAGCATCCATAAAACTTATATCAAAGTGCAATTTTTGAAAAATATCCAGAAATTTTTCCATTTGTTTTTTAGACTTTGCACGGAGCTCTTCATCATTAAATCATGACGGATATGGCAATTTAGACTTGTATTTCACATTATTCTCAAAAATGACTTTTTCTTTATCCTTTGACTTTTGGACAACCGGAGGTTGGACGTTTTCAGCTCCTCCATTATTAATAGGAGGAACCGGGTCCTTTGAAGCCTCAGTTTCACAGTCCACAACCTTAGGCAGAGACGAAGAAGAAGAGGTAGTAGGAGCTGCGGGTCCATCATATTGAGCACCACTGCAAGTTATGATCGCCTTAACTTCGCCCCTCGGGTTTGCGATCGTGTTGCTTGGCAAAGAAGTAATACCCGAACCCGAGGGTCGATCATTTAAACGCTTGTTGAGATCATTGATTTGAGTTGCAAACATTTTCGTTGTTTCATCTTGTTTAGCAATTAAAGCTTGTTGACCTTAAATCAATTGTTTAATCAACTCTTCCGTGGGCGACGGATTTGTAATAGAAGCTTGATTTTGATTATTAAAATTTTGCCCACGGTTTTGAAAATTGCCATTATTCTGATTTCCATGATTATTCTGAAAATTCCCATTATTTTGAAAATTGTTCCCTTGAGGCGGGCCTTGTTGATAACTTCCCCGGTTTTGATTTTGTTAAAAATTCTGATTTTGACCTTGAAAACCATTATTTCCACGGTTGTGATTCTGATTGTTATTGAATTGATGATTACGGTTTTGCACATTGTTATTCTGATTCACTTGATTTGGTTGATCAAACCCGGGTGGTCCAAGGTAATTGCTAGAACGGTAGCTGAGGAGATTACGGTCTCCTTGAGGTTGTGGGTAACTGTTGCCACCCATATTCGCAGCATACACGTTCGCTTGAACAAAGCCACCGGAGGCTGGGCATTCAAGGTATGAATGTGGACCACCACAAGTTTCACAAACGATATTGACCATATTAACTTGTGTGTTCTTGACTTGATTCGGCATCATTTGGTACATTCTTAGCATAGCCGTCGACAAATCGTCAAGTTTCTTATTCAAGACGGCTAGCTCGGGATTAGAAGAAGAAGAATTTAGAGATGCAGTCGATCTTATTGGCTCATTCCTCTCGGCTGAGGAATCCCAAAAGTTGTAATGGGCCGTCATATTCTCGATTAGCTCGTAACAATCCTCGGGACGACGTTTCATGAAAGTACCACCAGCTGCAGCATTGATCGTGTCCCTATGTCGTAAAGTCAATCCATTATAAAACGTATCAATTATTGTGACGAGAAGCATATTATGATTCGGACAACGATCAATGGCAAGCTTGTAACGCTCCCAAGCCTCAAACAAAGACTCATCGGGGAGTTGTCGAAAATTACTAATATCATTCCTCAATTTCGTCACCATTGATGGTGGAAAATACTTCGCCAGGAACTTGGAAACCATTCATTGAAAGTATGAATCGAGTTCCTGGGAAGGCGATCAAACCACGCGGTGGCATGATGCGTAAGAGAATAGGCGAAGAGAGAGAGACGGAGGGCGTCATCGGAGACCCCGTTTTGCTTCATATTTTGGGTGACGGTTAGAAACTTATCGAGATACTTATTTGCATCGTCACCCGGTAGTCCGTGAAATTGGCATGAATTTTGGACTTGTTGTATCATGTGGTGCTTAAGTCCAAAATCCGTAGCCTCAATATTTAGAGGGGCAATCGGGCCACCTCTACCATGCATCGTGGGTTGGCACAGCTCCTCCATCGTTCGGAGATCGGGAGCCGGCATGTGTTGGTTTTCATCACCACCCACCGGAGGGTGTTGATTATTTATATCCATTTCCTCAACGTTAAGGAAATGGACACGGTGTGTGTGTCGTATTACCCTTTCGGGATTTGACAAAGGTGATATAAGACTCTCAAAAGAAGAGCGGGTGTGCATACACTAAAAACAAAATTAAAAAGAAAAGAAAAAGAAAAAGGAAAATCTTTTTGTTTTTTATATTTTTCACAAAAACTTTTTATTTCTTTTGTTTTTTCTTTTCTTAAAACGTAATGTTAATTGAAAACCGTTTCTTTCAAAACCACGCGCGACGGGACGGGAGAGAAGAATGGATCTCTCTTCAGCTAGCAATTTAATGTCTTAGCTTCCGTATTTCCCGCTTATTCGGTTGTAGTAATTGAAATAGTCCGATAAACAACTAAATTACGTTTTCGTTATATTGCGAGACTTTTTTGGTTTACAACGCACCTTTCTTTCGATCGAGTCGAGGCAGTAACTTTTATTATTATTTTTTTGGTATTTTGTAAACACTTTAGGAAAAGTGTTTTTGATTTTTCAATTTTTATAGAGATATATATACAAAGTAGAGGAAGGCTTAACAAAACACGATTTTTCAAAAAGATATTCAAAAATTCACTTCGGCCTACCCTGGCAACGGCGCCAAAAATTGATTTGTCGTGAAAACCAATTATATATAATATAGTATAGTATTGAAGTGATCCGCGAAAAATACGGATCACCCGAGTCGTTTCCCAACGAAGGCGAATGGAATCGAGAATATCGATTCGTGAAATCGTGAATTGAAAAGTGAGAAAATGAAAATAGCAATCAAATAGTTTACGTATTCACAAACAAGTATGAAATATGCAGAAAGTACAAGGTAATTATGCACCAAAGTGAAAAACGTAAAAACGGAAACGCAACCGTAAAATTTAAAACGTAACGTATATCGAAAAATGATCCTACGAACTTGAAAATATTTTCTAAAAATCTTAAACTAATAAAAAGAATTTTAAGAAAAAGAAAAATATTTTTTTTGACTTTTTACTTATTTTCTAGAATTTATTTCCTATTTTTAGAATTAAAAATGAATTAAAAATAAAGAAAAATAGAAAAACAAATTGGAAAAATGAAAATTAAATTCTAAAATATTATAAAAGAATTTCTAAAAATATTTTTGTATTTTTCAAACTGTTTCTGATTTTTATGGCTTTTTGTTATTTAAAAATGATTAATAGTGAAGAAATATTAAGAAAAATATTAAATCAACTCAGAAAATTATGAAAAATTTACAGTAAATCTAAAATATTATAATGAACTTGCAAAAAAATTTTGGAAAGAAAAAGATGAGTAAAAGTGCTTATTTCTAGCAAATCAGCTTATGGCAAGTGCTTATATATAAGCATTTGCCACAAATCTAAACCAAACTGCTCTCACAAGTGAGAAATACTAAAATGAGCTTAGAATTACTCAGATATGATAAGAGAGAACACAGAATCACTGAAACTTTAGCAAAAAGCAATCTAAGCTGAAGCAATCAAATAAGCAGGTATAACTAAGCATAAGCCAAGAACTAAAACATGACTAGATTAGCTAAAATACAACCACAGTAACTAAAAAGTGACAATAGACCCCAATCACAGGCTCAAATAAGAATAAGCAGCTTGATGCTTTAATCAATAAAATAGTCCAATACTACTTTTTGCAGGCTACAAAAAGCTATTCTACAAAGCTATAATCTATAAAACTAAGGTAACAATTATTCCATTACACTACTGAGAATTCAAGTCTATCAATTACCTACTCAAATTCACCCATTAACTATGATAAAAACACCTAAATTCAGCAAATAACAACACAAATATTAATGAACAGTTTGACTAAAATAAAGACTAAGCTAGTTGACTTTATCCAAATTTTAACTACTGGTTCTAATCTAATAAGTTGTTATAAGCTAAGATTATACTAAAATAAGCTACAATGTTCTATTATATATCTATCATTCCACTACCTTTAACTGATTCTAACTAATCTATCAGTAAGATGCTAATAAATTCTACTTTGACTATGGATGCATTAGTCCTACTGATTATAAGATCCAAAACTCTATAACAAACTTAAATGAACTAGTGTGAACCAAAAATTCAACAGTCCAACATCTACTACATTCAGCAATCACTACATCCAAACACCCCTTAAACTAGCAGTAGCATCACAGATTCTACCATTATGAGCACAATACACCACTTCTCAATCCAAATCACTGTAATTCTACACAATGATCAATGACTCAATCATCAAGTAGCAATATAATCCAACAACAATGAAATGCAAAAATCTAAAATCTAACAGATCTAATATAAACTAGGATGAAACAGAATTAAACTCAACAACTTAAACTCAAATCAAAACAACTAATATCACCTATTTATTATTAATTGAAACAATCTAAATCTACTACCACAATTACTATAACAACACAGTTAAGCAATAGGATCAATGGAACAATAAAATCAAAATATTACCACTCTCATCTCCCTCAGCTAAACAGAGGGAGTTCTCTAAGCTAGCCTGTCTCTAGACAGGCCATTGGCTTCCATTTCTCCAATTAGACTGTCAAATATCTTCAAATCACCAATTACCACAGCAGTTGACTATTGTTGACTCTTATAAGAAATTTATCAATTGACAATTAATTCTCAGATTCAAACACTTACTGAAACTACAAAGCTAAAATGAATGTTTCTAAATTCAAATGAAGTTTTGATACAAGCTTAGAAAAGATTTAACTATATATTTTTGTAATTTTTTATTTCTTTTTATTTATGATTTTTTCTAAAAATTTTATGAATATAGAAATGAATCTAATATAACTACTGAATTAATAAGAACTAAAACAAATACTCTAAAATAAACTTGTTGATTTTTAAAAAAATAAGGTAAACAACTTATTTATAAGCTAAAAAGCAAAACAGATGTAAATTTTAAAATAGAATGAGAGGAAATTGAACTAAATTTTTATTAAGATGAAATACAATTACAAAAGGAAAACTGAATTAAGCTAAATCATTTAAGAGAAAATTTTAACAGCATAACACTACTCTATTCCTACACACCTAAACTCTAAAAATGAAGCAGTATATATAGGAGAGGGTAAGACTTGGGGTCTTCAAGTGCCATGCTGGCGATCCTTGTGCACTTGTGCTTCTTCTTAGCATTTAATAGCCCTTGGATAACTTTGTGCTTCTTCAATCAATTATCAGCCCTTAGATGAGAATTTTAGACGTGGCTTGACCAATCAGCTTCCTCCATCTGTCCCATGTGCTGTCAAGCTTCTAGAAATAGAATCCAAGGCACGAAATATGATGTGTTCCCACCAATCCTACTCTGCCAAGTGTAAATGTGACTCAATATACTCTCTCTGACACGATCCTGTCACGTGGGGTGCCTTCTAGAAGAGCCAATGATTAGTTAATCATGGTTAATTGAAGTGAGAGTGGGTTAATTAGACTTTGGTGCAACTAGGGTTCATGTGGGATTGGTGTTTCTGGGTTCAAGGGACTTTTGGGGGAAAAAGAAAAGGTGCATTTGTTTTTATTGTTTGACCATTTATTGACCGAAAATTATACTTTGACCAAAAGGGTGTGGATTGGACCGGGTAATATAATTGGTGGAGTGGGCTCAAATTTAATTTTTGGGCTTTGGATTGCATATGGACCAGGCTTGTTTTATTACATTTTCAGCATATGATGTAATAAAAATCAAAAGGACTACAAGTGAAATATTTTGAAACTTCAAGGGCTAGTTTTGTCACTTTTGTAAAAATATAATCCAAGGACTGATCTTGTCAAAGTAAGATTCTTCAGGGTCCAATGTTGACTTTTAAGATCACAGCTTTGACTAGTTGACCGTCTTCCACTCTCGTGCTCGGTTTTGATGTTTTCTCGTGATTATTTGTCATTTTGTATAATATCCGTACCTGCATATCACAAACACAAAAACACTACAAATTTGGCATAATTTGATTAGTTTTTGGTCTTTTGAGTCCGGTTTTGGTCGTATAAAAGTGAGTGGATAAGCACTCACCACCCATTCATAGCACTCTGCCATTTCTCCCTTTCAGGACCATTCATGGCAGCTTTATAACTAGCAGGTTCATCAAGATCCCTTAGTATAGTTTCCTCACACTCTACGTTAAGACATAGACGTTTGGGTGCTTTCACAGGTCTTGAAGAACTGCGAGTGGGTACCACTTCGACTTCAGGTGGAGGACCTAGACTTTCAGGTTCCATAGGAAGTGAGCTAGTGTTTTCAGAAGGTGATGTATCTTCATCTTCTAGATCATAAACTCTCCCACTGAATTCTTGAGATATGAGATTCTTTTCAAAGAAATCTCCATACCTAGCCACAATGACTTTATTCTCTAGTGGAAAGTAAAAGTAGTAACCCATTGTTTCCTTTGGGTATCCTACGAAGATACACTTAATAGATCTCTGTTGGAGTTTATCCGGTGAATCACGTTTAACAAACGCGTCACAACCCCAGACCTTTAAGTAAGAAAAGTTGGTAGCTTTTCCCATCCATAATTCATATGGGGTCTTATCAACCTTCTTAGTTGGAACCATGTTCAATATACGAATTGCCGTTTCAAGGGCATAATCACAAAAGGATAAGGGTAGAGATGTAAGATTAAACATTGATCATACCATGTTGAGCAAAGTACGATTTCTCCTTTCAGATACACCATTTTGCTGTGGAGTATAAGGAGCCGTGAGATGCTGGACTATGCCACACTTAGCTAAGAAATCTTTAAACTCTTGGCTTATGTATTCACCGCCTCTATCGGATCGAAGAGCCTTAATCTTCTTACCGAGTTGTAATTCTAATTCACTCTTGAAAACCTTGAATGTGTAAATGACTTCATGTTTATGTTTAAGTAAATAAACATAACCATAACGACTATAATCATCAGTAAAGGTTATGAAGTAGCTAGCACCACGTTTTGACACATGTCTAAGTGGACCACATACATCAGTGTGTATTAATCCAACTAGTTCAGTTGCCCTTTCCACTTGATGTGAAAAAGGTTTCCTTGTCATCTTCCAAGATATGCAGGATTCGCATTTATCAAATGATTCATCATTGATCTTTTGCAAAAGCCCATCATGTTGCAGCTTTTCCATGCGATCCTTGCCTATATGAGCAAGAGACAGTGCCAAAGATAAGACGAATCCAAGTTAGACTTGATTCTCTTATTGCTAATGTTATACACAGAATTATTTCTATTGGACATGGAATTTTCCATATCAATTTCAAACACACCATTTATTGGAATTGCATTAAAGTAAAAAATATTATTTAAAGAAACAGAAATTCCATTATTAATAAATGTGTGAACAAAACCATTATCCAATAACAAAGAAACTGAAACAACACCCCTAACAATAGAGGGTGCATAATGACAATTATTCAATACTAGTATCAAACCCGAAGGTAAAACTAAATCAAAAGTCCCTATGGCTTCAACTGCTGCACGTATGCCATTCCCTACGTACAAGTATCTTTCTCCATAGGCCAGCTTCCTTGCTCCTCTAAGTCCCTGCGACGTATTACAAATGTGAGTACCACATCCTGTATCATATATCCAGGAATTATTCTTATGAGGAAAAGAAAATAATTCAATCATAAACATACCTGAAGTGCTTGCGACGTTACCAGGAATTTTACTCTTGTTGAGGCGCAGCTCCTCTAGTAACAATGGACAGTTCCGCTTCCAATGACCAGGAGTGTTGCAATAGTGACAAGAAGCCATATCCTTGTTAGGAGTTTCCTTCTTCTTAGGAGGAGGAATTTGCTTCTTAGGCTTCTCTTGGTGAGTCGCAACTTGCTTGCCTTTTCCATTACCAGTGCCTTTACTCTTGTAGTTGGCATGTTGCGGTTTGTTGGGTTTCTTCTTGGTGATCCTGCCACCTTGTATCACCATTACAGCAGGTGTAGGTGTCTTTTTAGACAGACCTTTTTCGAAGTCAATAAGCATTGCATGAACTTCACTAATTGTCTTCCCCTTGCAATGCATATTGTAGTTGCGTACAAACTCACTATACAAATCCTGATTAAGGGATCGTAAAATGAGGCCAATTTTTATGCTTTCATGATATCCGCAGCCGAGTCGCTCCAATTGGTTCAAATAATGTTTCATTGACAATGCATGGGCACTTACGGATTTTCCTGCTTCCTGTTTGCAACTGTTCAGAGATTCTATTAAATCGTATAATTCTGCAGCAGGTGGTTTCTCAAACATTCGTTTGAGTTCATTTATCATGTCCATGGGTCCATAGTTCTCAAACTGTTTATGCAATTGAGTATCCATCCCAGCTAACATGAGACAAGCCACATCATTGTGCTTTTCATATGCAATGTTGTATGCATCCTTTTGTGCTTGTGTTGCATTTGCAGCAAGTTCAGTAGGAAGAGGTTCACCAAGATAATCATATCTTTTGGCCATCGTTAAGGTAATCCTCAAGGATCGATACCAATCATTGAAATTTTCACCAGTCAACTTGTCTCGATCAATCATTTGCTTGAATGCAGAACTCATGTTGCTCATATTAGTGTTTTTGGGTGTAGCCATTTCTACAGAAAAAATTCAAAAGTTAGTACTTTCGATAATAAATTTCAAGAAAATTAAATACCCTTGGTTCATAAACTTATAACCATTTAATTTTACATTGAAAACTAGGATCCAAATTGACATAGGTTCATCACTTCAGTTGATCTGCTAGTGATGACGGCATTCAATAACATACGAGACGTGTCCCAATTGCCAATATTCAATTGCAATTCCTAGAAAGGATGGGATTTACATATTTGCCAACCGCAGTTGCAATGTAAGCATATTTTATCCCCATCTTATGCCTTGAGTGATCAGAACCCGCTATCAACTCAATTAAGTTAACCAACTTAAGAAATAGCAAACTTACATAATTCCACCACACCAGTTGATCTACTAGTGATGAAATCATGTAATTTGCCCTTCCATTGCAATCTAGCCAGGTTACGCCCTGACGTAGACCCAATTTTAGGTGTTTCTGTTTCATTAGATGGCATATAACTTAAATTTAAGGGTAGTAAATTTGATGTGTGTAATCAAAATATATGTACAAAGATGTCATGCATTCATCTTGTAGCATATGTTTTCATGTAAAAAACTTTTACTCATTAGTTTCTTTATGAGCTTAAATCTCCAAAGTTTTGATTGAGGCGTTGAGAAACTTACAACTTTGCCTTAAGTGCTTCGTAGTTGATGAGGCGAAAAATGAACCATTTTTAAGGGGTCATTTAAGCCCAGATTCAAGATTATTTAATCAAATATTTCCTTAAATCGTTCCTTTTTGTCATTTTAGGTACTTTTGAGAAGAATTTTACAAAAGGAAGCATTTTGGAGCTTTTTGGATGTTTTTATGCTCATGAATGAAGAAAACAAGAAAATCAAGAATCAATGCTGGAAACAGTACCTGATGGCGTCAAGCTCTATAAGGTGACTCCGTCATTCATTGACAAAGAGGTGGATAATTCAAGTTGTACGTGACGGGCCAGAAAGATTTCAAGGCATTTGTACATGACGGCGTCACCAAGGCCGTCAAGAGCACGTTACATGTGACGGCCCAGAACACGTTTATACATGACGGAGTCAGGACTTAACCTGACGATGTCAGATGATTTAAAGTGACGACGTCAGGAAGAAGGCTTACACGAGAAGAAACCTTAGTGAAACCGTTACAAGATGATCGAGACAATCAAAACTTGCGCGCGAAGCAGCTGATATTGTTTTGGTCATAACTTTTACATACGAACTCGGATTTAGGTGATTCAAAAGCCCACGCGAAGAGGAAGAAGAGATCTACAATTTGGCAAAGAAAAGTTGGTCGTGACGCTGTCACTCTTTACGGGCTGACGCCGTCAAGCCTTGCTGACAGAGACATTGCCTATAAATATAACATCATAACTTCACTTTTTGTAAGCCCTAAACCCTAAGGTCGATTCCTGGGTTTAGGTAGGTGTTTTTCCAGCAACTTAGAGGGTTTCAATCACTCCATAAACATCTTGTAATGGTTTGTTGATTCTATCACAATTATGTCTTTCATTATTATTGTTGCTTGTCCTTCTTTGATCATGTTTTGCTAATTCACCTTGTGTCTACTTATGAATGTGTGAAACTTGTATATAATTGATTAGATCTTATTAATTCCTTGTTGATGTTTGTGTCTATCATCATCAATTAGGGTGTGACATTTCGATATGTCTAATTGGTTTACTTTATAATTCTTGATTTCTATTGTCTCTTGTTTGGTTGAGTGTATTCGATGTTAGGCTTAAGAAAACTGGCAGACTTCCATTGGTAACTTGCTTGAATGTCTTAAGAAACATGATCGGAGGTGTACTACGATTTTTGGTTGTATTTAATGCGTAAGAGAATTCCAATGATCCCATGTTAGGAGCTTCTAACGGCTCGACATAGGAGTGAAGTAGGATCTTATAGAGTTAGGGAATATTGTACACGGCCCTACGACTGGTATTAAGGAATACAACCCGTCAATTAAAACAAGGTGTGACAATTCAATAGGTAGAATTGGATAGCTAGCAAGGAGTAACATATCATAGGTAGACATGCTTCACATCCCTTGTAGAACCTTAGTTTATTTTCCTGCACATTAGTTTAAGTAGTAGCTATTGGGTTAGTTGATTAGCAACTAATTCCGCCCCTTCTTCCAAAACCCGAGATCTTTACTTGTTTTTCCAAAAAAATATAAACATACAAAAAGAATCATCCTTCACCTTTAGACCTAGTTAGATTAATTTCAATCCTAACGATACTATTCCTGAGTTGAACGATCAATGCCCCGGTACTTGTCACTACACTGTACTACAACGATCAGGTACACTGCCTGGTGGGGGTTGTAAGCTTCTTGAGATCCCTCGAGAGGTAAAGCCTGGTGCGATTTCCACGTATTAGTAGTTATCATGGTTTTTAGGTAAAACTAAAATTTGACTCATAGGCGAGCGTTAAGCTAGAATGGAGGCTATCTAAGGCCACAATTTAATGCGTAGCCAACCTTATACCCACTTTAATAGTTTGTCAAAATTAGTCTCACCTTTCAACCACTTAATAAAGTCGCGATCAATCAATCAAAAGTCCAAGATTTTTGTAAGCTCAAAACAAGATTTCACCATTATTAAGTTCGTTTAACATTTTATTTATGAAATTACCCTTTGCTTACTATCATGTCACATAACATATAAAAACAAAAGTAATTAAATAAAATTAACAAATAACATAAATAATGGACATGAAAATTAAATTAATTTAAAACACACAATTGATTATACACGATTTTAATAGGGTCTTCCGTAATTTTATAATTAATTAAATTTTAGTAATCTTTGTAATCATAATATTTACTAAAAAACTATATCAATTATAATTAAATCGCATAATATTAGCATGAAATCAACAAAATCATCATAATCCATAACAACACATGCATGGTTTGTCATGGATGCCCACATAGCACATATTATAATCATATAATCATGTCATAGGAACGCAACCAAAACGGCATATCACAAATATCCATTTATAATAATACACATAAATATTACATGCAACCTAGGGTTTCTACAAGTTTTATAACAAAATTCAAAAACCCTAATTTTTCTTTAAAACAAAATTTCGACATCTATATAAAAAAAATAAAAAAGTCGACATTAAAAAATAAAATTTTAGGGTTTATGAAAAATTTAAAAAACATAAGAACACAAAGCATGTAATAATCATAATGATTCAATTTTATGTGTTTCGGTAATTAATTACAACGTATTAATGGCTCTTGATGCCACTGTTGGAATATGTAAATCATAACTAATATATAAACATATAAACACATAAAGCACACAGCGGAATAGGATCAAATACATGTAATTAAAATTAACCGAATATAAATGAATGCGTACCTCTTTTGTGATTTCTAGCAAGAACAAGAAATCTATTGAACAAGAACTATAAACCCTAAATAGGGTTTAGGACGGATTGACTTTGGTGTAAGTCGAATGGGCAATCACACGTTAGCAAAAGTATGCCAACACTTCGTTCTTGAACAGACGTACTATTAGCGTTTCAATAAGCACTACTAGTTGAGCCTTAGTTGATTCAAGAGAATCGCCTATAGCTCAAAGAATAAGAGATGAAGAAGAGAAATTGGCTTGCTAATGAACCAAAGAATGAATATAATGAATCCATGAGGCCATGTATTTATACTATCCCAACCTTGAAGCATTCCCTATCCCATGGGGATGTGGGATTCGACCAAACATCATCCCAAAGGGATATTCCGGAACCTTCTTGCATACTTTTTTATCTCTAGTCCTTTAACTTTCATCTAACGGTCATTAGGTACCGTTAAGTGCTTATTTCGTGAATTTAATAATTATTCGTCACAAAAACAATAATTATTAATTAATTGAAACTAATACGTAAAGTGTGCAATCCCGAAGTCTCGAGTTCGAGTCCAGACATATTCATTAATTATATCTGTTAAAACTAACATATTTTTTGTGGTGTGTTATGGGCACACATGCACAAATAACAATTATAGCTGGGGAATGTGTTTTAGTTATTGTGGTGTTATTAGTTAGATGCTAAGTTGGTACACTAATCACATTTATTGGTGCACCTAGCACTCTTACAAGGGTGTTTGTCTATGCATGTAGCATTGAAAAATTGAGATATATATTGATTAACTAGTAGAAACTGTAATATATATTGATTTAATGATTATAGAAATATGATTTTCTCTTGCCGAAGATGGATCAAATGTTTCTCTCTTGCAATACGCGGATGATGAACTTTTTTTTTCGGTGAATGGTCTAGATCAAATGCTAGAAACCTTATCCTTATTCTCAAATGTTTTGAGGAAGCTTCGGTTCTTAAAGTCAATCTCTCAAAAAGTAGACTTTTTGGCTTTGGAGTCGATTGTGATGAGGTTGAAGCGGTGGCTTCGTCTCTAAATTGCTCTCATGACTCAATTTTTTATTTATCTTGGTCTTCCAGTGGGGAAAAAATGTACTTTTGTAAGGGTTGGGTTGAAGTAATTAATAAGGTCCGAAACAGACTCGCGGCTTAGAAGGCAAAGACTCTCTATATTGGTGGTCATCTTACGCTCTTAAAATTGGTACTTGGTAGTATTCCCATCTATTATTTGTCCCTTTTCAAAGCTCCTTTGAAAGTCATCAAGTTTATTGAATCTCTTCAAAGTCAGTTTTTTTGAGGTTTTAAAGATGATCAACATGGTATTAGTTGGGTTAAATGGGATTGTGCCCTTGATAGTCCCTGTTAGCAATGAAAATTATATTAAAAAGTGATGGTCATTCTCATTTATTATAACGTTGTAATGTGTCGTAGTTTGTGTTATATGAATAGTCAATGGGCCTTGGTCTTGGTAAGCTAATATGTTATTAGTTATGTTTCATAAGCCTTTATAATTCATGTAAACCAAGTCCAAGCCCAAGCCCAAGCCCAAGTCCATTAGAAAACCCATGAGGCCTTTCTCTCTAACTATAAAAGGCACCTTACCTCTCATTTGTAAGGTGTGCTTGTGTGTGTATTGTGTGTGTTTTTTAATAAAAGTTCTCTTCATCTTTATACTCTATTTCTCTCATATTAACACCACACCTTATTCATCAAGTCACCATCTTTACTTCATCTAGTTCTTATATTGGTATTAAAGTTGATATATCTAAGGTCCTACAAGTGGTATCATTCGCCTAACAATGATTTAGGAGTGTGTGGTAATCATATTTTTCAAGTTTTTTCTTAACAAGTTGCATTTTTTCTTGTGAGTGCACTTTTTCTTTAAAAAGTCTTGATCTTTAAGTGTTTTAGTGTTAAAGTTGTTGTTTTTCTTGAAGCTTTAGTGATTCTAAGTGTTTTGGGAAAGATTTGATCAAAAGAATCAAGTGGAAAAAGTGTTTTTGGTTGAAAAAATCGGATTTTTTGGCTGTTTGGGACATCTTACGAGTAAGATTTTGAGTATAGTACATGTTACAGCTGTCTACAGTACTTTCTACGCGTAAGTTGAGGTCAAAACCCTTTTTCTACGCATAAGCTTGGTCAAAACCCTCTTCTTACGCATAAGCTCACTTTCCTACGCATAAGTTGAAGTCTACCCATAAGATCCTACGCCTAAGTTCAGTTTCTACGCAGAAGTTTGTTCTTACGCATAAGATTACATCTTACGCGTAAGTTTCAGAAATCTACGCAATAGTTTCTTCAAAGGTCTTCTCTTCGTGCATCGGTGACTCAGTACGTCCCTGACTTGGATAAGTTTGTGGAATACTTCGACACGGGATATCTTTCAAGCTTGGATAAGTTTGAGAGATCAATTTGGTTGAAAAACCTTACGCGTAAAAAAAATTCTTACGCATAAACGCAAAGTTTACGCGTAAAAATCAAAGCTTACGCATAAACATACTGTTTACGCATAACTTTCATCTTTACGCATAACCTAAACGTTTACGCATAACTTTTCTTACGCATAAGATTTTAAGTTAACCAAAAGAGTTAGGTCTATGCATAAGATTCAGTCTACGCGTAAGATTCACTGTTTACGCATAAGTTTTTGACTTTTGACAACCAAACTTCAAACGGTCATAACTTTTGAACCGTAACTCCGTTTTCGACGAATCAGCTGTCAAAACGACCGTGAGACAGAGGAGAACGACACGCTAAATGATTTACTGGTTTAGGCAAAGTTTCGAGGCCTAAAAACGCTCCGGGAAGAAGTTATTGAGGTTTTAAGGTTTTAGATCAAATTTTTCACCATAAAAACTTGCATCAACTTACACTAAACACAACTCCTATTTCGTTGGAACGATCCAAGAATCAACTTTATCAATCTACACTTCATCAATGGCTACTCAGCAAGATATTCATGCAGCCGGTGCAGAAAACCGACCTCCAATGCTTGAAAAAGGTGGATATCTCCCATGGACAAGCCGCATGCTTCGTTACATCAAAACAAAGCCTGATGGTAAATTAATGATCAACTCCATTACAAATGGTCCATTCAAGCCAAGACAAGTTCAAATTGAAGGTAATCCAAATACAACACCTCCTACTCAACCATTCGTGCGTGAACAAACAGAAGCAGATTACACAGAGGAAGACAAGAAGCAGATCGCCGCAGATGATATGGCAATGCATTTAATCCAACTTGGATTACCACGGGAGATCTTTGCTGCCGTCGACAGCTGTGAAACTGCTTATGCTATGTGGGAACGTGTTAGAAGGATATGTCATGGAACAGAGATTGGACAACAAGACGTTGAGAACAAACTTCTTACTGAATGGGAGAATTTCACATCCACTAAAGGTGAACAGATTGAATCCTACTACACAAGGTTTTGCACTTTGATGAATGAGTTAATCAGAAACAAGTTGACACCTCGAACAATTGCAACAAACATCAAATTCATCAATAGCCTTCCAGAAGAATGGGGTCGTTATTGTTAGCTTTGCTTTTTTATAAAGATAACGTCACACATGTGAAATGGACTAGATTAGATACTACAGGGACTACTATTGTCAAGTAGGCAAAGTAATGTTGTAATGAGTCTATAAATACCCCTCATGACTCTCCATGAGGGGTGTGGGAAAATAGTGTGTGTAACCAAACCTTTGTCATTTTAATAAACCACCTTTTCTTTACCTTTCTCTCTCTACTTTCTCTCTCTAAAACAATGATGTATTTTGATCAACCGCGACCTCCAGAACGTGTTTCTTGGTCATAACAAGTGGTATCAGAGCTAACCGGGGGCGAATCGTGGTGTTTTTGGGTGTAAAATCGTTTTTTTGGTGAAAAAAATTGGATCTGGTACTGTTCATCGAGAGATTATCGAGTTTGGATCTGATTTTTCGAGTTTGGGAAAAACTTTCGAGTTTGGGAAAACATTATCGAGTTAGGTAGCATTTTTGTCGAGTTAGGAGACAATGTTTATCGAGTTAGGAGTTGTATACCGAGTTTGGTGCATGTTTATCGAGTTAAGTGCATGTTTATCGAGTTTGGTGCATACTTATCGATTTAGGTGTCTGCTTATCGAGTTAGGTGTCTGCTTATCAAGTTAGGTGTCTGCTTATCGAGTTAGGTGTAAGTTATCGAGTTAACTGTCATTGAGTTTGAAAAGGCTTATCGAGTTAGGCATGTTTTTTGGCGAGTTAGCCTGTTCACCTAATCGCTTATCGAGTTAGGTTTTTTTGTGTCTTATACCTAGACGAAACTCTGCCAAATTTTTCTGAGCTTATTGAGTTACATAAGATCTTATCAAGTTTGAAGATCTTACCGAGTTTGAGATGAAACTATCGAGTTTGGGATGAGGTTACCGAGTTAAGGGACAGTTTGCGAGTTAGGGGCTTATCGAGTTAGCCAAAAAAAAAAAAAGTATTTTGGTGGGAAAATTTGTGTAAAATTTATTTTTGAGGGGAGACTAAACGTTCAATTTTTACGCGAGATTTTAATTTTGGTATAACGTTGAAAATTTTGGCCCGAAATTCAAATTTTTTAGGCCAAAATTCAAATTTTTTCGGTGAAATTTTGCGTAAAAATTTTCAAAACTCAAATTTTTCTGGTAACCTTAGAATTGCATTAATAGTGATTTCCAAATTATGGGCGAGAAATTTTTCCAAATTTATTTTTGGAGGGAAAATACGAAATCACTACGAATTACCCGAAATAGAATTTCAAGATTCACAAAAACACACCACGAATTGCTTAAACGATCCTGATCAAGAATCACATTCAAATGACAACGGCTAGTATCAGATTTTTGTGACTACAGAGTTTTTGTACGATATTGCTTATTTGGGTTTAGAGTTCATTTCACGGGCATGTGTACTTATTTATCTCAAAGTCTAGGGGTGGATGGATGCATGACTTTCGGAGATACTTGTTTGGGCAAACACTGGTAGAGATAGTGATTAAGACTTGGATTATCTAGTTATACCCGATGTAAGGAGTTACATTGTAGTACTCACGGGTTATAGCTATCACTTTAAGGAGTTACGTTGTAGTACTCAGTGTCACATGAAGTTGTGGAGATTCCAAGAGGTGGATATTTCATATACTGTTTGTTGGTTTGGGTATATGGCACTACCTATGCTTAAAGGAGTTACATTGTAGTGCTCAGTATAGGTTCTTAGTCACACCTTCGTACAAGATTAAGTCACATATCTATGAGATGTTTACTTCATTCTCAAATTGGTTATATTGGGTTATCTCCATACAGTGGTCATTTACTAGCTGGTTGGAATTTAAAGAGGTCGCTTAAAGGTTGAAGAGAAGAGAAGAGATTGTAGAATAAAAAGAGTCATACATTTGCGACATATACTCACAAATTATGCTTACACGGTCTATCTATATTGCATCAGAAGTGTAAAGTACGGGTAATTTTGGCATGTACACACAATAGTATGATGATTTTGATACATCACAACCATCAGGAGGGAGAAGAACATGCCAAAAGAAGTTGTGTTTCATCTCTAGTACGTTGGTTGTTCGAGGGAATTGTGCTTGCACTAGAACCGAAGAAGTACTAATGATGTGTACATCGGAGCGTATTACCAACCTTCTGTGCAATGTTATGTGAGTTATATTGTCAAGATGCTCCCTAAACGACAACCATGTGCCTACACTTTTGAATCTACCTTATCCGCTGCAAGATGAGAAGAGAGTTGTTAGTTCAGGAGGGAGCAGAAGAAAAAGAATAAAGGCTCACTAGTTAGGAGGGAGTAATAACCTAACTAGACCATTATAGTTGAAGTTCAAAGCTACAAAGACCTTTGCCATCAAAGATCATACGCCGAGATCGTCGGAAGAGAGAACTTCTAGTCTGCCTCAGTATCTAGACTACAGAGACTCTGCGCTTCAACAACATCAACATAGTTTACTATTGTTGTAATTTACATGTTTATGTGTTTATAGGTCTCATTGTATCCATTCATGTGTGACGATATCTTGGAGGGAGATTGTTAGCTTTGCTTTTTTATAAAGATAACGTCACACATGTGAAATGGACTAGATTAGATACTACAGGGACTACTATTGTCAAGTAGGCAAAGTAATGTTGTAATGAGTCTATAAATACCCCTCATGACTCTCCATGAGGGGTGTGGGAAAATAGTGTGTGTAACCAAACCTTTGTCATTTTAATAAACCACCTTTTCTTTACCTTTCTCTCTCTACTTTCTCTCTCTAAAACAATGATGTATTTTGATCAACCGCGACCTCCAGAACGTGTTTCTTGGTCATAACAGTTATGTTACAATTGTCAATCAAACAAAGGATTTACATAAGGTGAATTATGATCAACCCTATGACTTTTTGAAGCAAAACCAAGCTGAGGCTAATGAAGTAAGGAAAGAAAGATTGGCAAAGAATCATGATCCTCTTGCACTAATTGCTACTACACCAACACCGCTACCAGTGAACACACAACAATCATCATCATCTTCCACTCACAACTACATGCAACCATCATACATTCAACAACCAACACCGGTCTACCAACAACAGTTCTACCCACAGCAACAACAACACGTTATTCCACAACAGCAATACCAACAATTCCAAGAACCAGAATTCACTAAAAATGATGAAGCTACTGCTGCATTAATCCAAGCGTTTGCTTTTCTGTCAAAGGCATTCCAAGGACGCTATTCTACACCAACTAACAACAACCAAAGGATTTCATCGAACACTCGCAACAAGCAGATTGCTCAGCCGAGTTTCAATATGGGCAACGGAGGCCAAATGGTAGGAGTTTATGGGAATCAGCAAGGATATGCTACTGGAATTAACATGGGGAATCAGAATATGCAGAATGCAGAAAATCAGTATGGTCAGTATGTAGGGAATCAGTTGGGTCAGTTTGTTGGAAATCAGAGGGGTCAGAATGTTGGTAATCAGGCAATGGGTAATCAAAATAGAAATGTTGCAGCTCCAGTAGTTGGGAATTTGGGAAATGTGAATCAGGGTAACCCGGTAAAGTGTTTCAACTGTCAGGGTGTAGGTCATATGGCAAGGAACTGTCCTACTAAGCCGAACAAGAAAGACACAGCGTACTTGCAGAAAGCATTACTGTTGGCACAAAAGAATGAGGCAGGGTTTCAGTTGAACGCAGAGGAGAATGATTTTATGGCTCTTATGGATGACATGGAAGATAGAGAGGATATCGATGCGAACTGCATATTCATGGCGAATCTTCAGGAAGCTAAGTATGACATGGATTCTGATACACTTCCTGTTTATGACACCAATGCACCATCTGAGGTATCAAATTTCAACACATGTCACAATAATGATATATTTGATATGTCTCCTCATGAGGAACAACATTTTGAGAAGCAAGCACCCACTTATGATACATACCTGGACTCGCCAAGTAGTAGCAATACTCCTTCAGCAACTCCAGATGTGAATCATAATGGAGGATTCGTTTCATAGCAAGCTGAGAATGATGAGGAAACACGTGCTTTGTTTGAATCATTATTGAATAATTGTCGTATTGAAATTGAGAATGTGAAAAAGGTCAATCACGATGTTAAGGCAGCGAATGTTAAATTGACCGCTGAGCTTGAGAGTTACAAAGAAAATGTTAAAGCTTTTGAATTTCATAACAAAAGATTGTCTGAATTAGAAACTGGTTATCAAAATTCCGTTTCAAGGGAAAAACAATTGCAACTCAAGTTTGATACACTTGATGTTAATTCTTTCAAAAAGATAAAATCTTCAAACGCGGAAATTTCTGATTTACAAAACCAACTTTCTAAACAAAAATCAGCTTATACCAATCTTGAAAAAGAAAGGGACAAGCTGAAAAAGGACTTTGCAAAGAAAGAAGACAAACTTTTGGCCGAAATCGTAGAGTCAGAACACATGATTGCACATTTAGAAGAATTAGTGGTTAAGTCGGGTCAGTCAAGTCAAACAATGAAAATGATTTCAAATCAAACTAATCCGATTTACCATACGAAACATAAAGTGGCTCTTGGTAACAACACCCCCTATAATCTCAAGAAAGCTCAGCAAGAACAGAATGTTTTGTATAATGGTAATGTGATTTACACCAAACATGATCCTCCCGTCGTTCGGGATTCTGTGCAAACGATAGAACATGTCGAAGAGAGCATAAATAAAATGAAACAAAAGGATTTGAAACCCATTGATTACAACAAATTGAACAAACTTTCGGGAATTACTTTTGTTCCATAAAAAGAACCATCTGTGTTTTCCATAAAATGACCATTCTCAAAAATGTTTTCTAAGAAAGTAATTGCTTCCAAATCTCTTTCAAAAATTGAACAAATGTCCTCTAACAACACTTTTAATACAAGTGAGGCTAGAGACATTCTGGATGACGTTAAAAAGAGAATTCAAGAACTTCAAAATATCGTTGATTCTAAAACTACAATCAATATTAACAACTGGCTTTCCAGTTTTCATATTGAGCAGAAAAAAGTTTTTGAAAACGAAATTACCATCCCACTGAATAACATCAGTGCGAGGGTAATCCATTTTGAACAAGCTTTCTTAAAAGAGACGGCCGACTTTGTCAAGGACCACAAATCCCTGGTAAACGAAGCTAATGAAACTCGTGAAAACATGAATGTTTTGGAAAACCTAAATGATTCTCTCTTCGAAGTTGTTATGACCACTGACATTATGTCCATCATTTTACAAACATATTCTGTTCAAGACGATGAACGACTAAGAGCTGAGACATCCGCAATTGTTTCTAAATATGAAAATGCTCTTATAAAGCTTGAAAAAGAAAATGGGTCATATTTTAAACAACTTGATCGAAAAAAGGAAGAATGCAAGTATGACAAATTGTCGTATGAGCGTGCCTTAAAGAATATGAAAGAGCAAAATGATCTTTTGAGGGCTCAACTTGAAAGTCGAAAAGGAAAGGGTGAGGAAACTAAGTTTGCAAAACCATTGACTTCGAAGAAACCAAATGTTTCAAACACGGTTCAAAAACCAAAAATGTCAATTTCACGGTTTGCTCCAAAAGTCGATGAGAAAAAGGATTTGACAAAACCAGTCACTCCAACACCCTTGCCCAAGAAAAGTGAAAATGAAAAGATTGTTGATAAAGGAAAAGCGGTTGTCGAAACACCAAAAGTGATAGCACCTGGCCTTTTTAGGATTAGTCCCACTAGTGCGTTTGCCTCAACATCTAAGACAAATGACAAGTTCATAAAGACTAATTCTAAAAAATCTAGGGATGCTAAAAAGGACAACAATATAAATCCTAATGTGTGTGCCTTACCTTCTACAGGATTAGAAAGCACCTCTAGGAGCAGCAGACTAAAGCCTAGGAGCAATACAAGGAACAATAAAGTCTCGTCTGCCTCTACGAGTAGTAGCAAGAATAAAGTTGAAGAAGTAGAAGAACACCCTAGGAATTTATCGCTTTGTAATAAGAAACATGATTCATCTGAATGTAATGTCGAAAGTACTAGTTCTAATGCATGTAATGACTCTGTTTGTTTAATATGCAAGAAATGTTTAATTAATGATGTTCATGATGAATGTGTTTCTAAGAATGTGAATGTTACGCCTAAACAGAAGTATGTTCCAAAGGGAACTAGTGCCAGATCTAGATCTATAGAAAGATTAGTTGTACACTTTAGGTCTACCACTAGTAGTCGAATGCCTAGGAACTACCTTAAGTTTTGAATGTGGAAACCTACGGGTAGAGAATTCATTCTTCAGGATGGCAAATTGAAAGTTGTTCAAAATGGACAAGTAGATACCTTCTATGAATGTGATTCAGATTTTACCCCTAACCAAATGGAACCAAATTCAAAACGGTTTCCAAATACAAACTCTTCTGTTCTTGGCAGGTTATCGAAATATGTCTTTGGATCGTCGACTCGGGTTGCTCCAAGCACATGACCAGGAATTTAAAGCTGCTGATCAATTTCATCTGGAAATTCATGGGAACTGTATGCTTTGGAAATGATCATGTAGAAGCTATTCAGGGTTATGGAGATCTTCAGTTTGGGAATTTTTAATCACTCGAGTTTACTACGTCGAAGGGTTGGGACACAATTTGTTTTCAGTCGGGCAGTTTTGTGATGCAGATTTAGAAGTTGCATTCAGGAGAAACACGGTTTTTATAAGAAATTTGGTTGGTGATGATCTTTTAACTGGTAATCGTGGTACAAACTTGTATGCTATCGACATCAACCAAATGGCTTCTACATCACCAATTTGTCTTATGACAAGGGCAACCGAAACTAAGTCCTGGCTGTGGCATAGACGTTTATCCCATCTCAATTTCGACACCATCAACAAGTTAGCCAAAGACAACATCGTCACCGGACTTCCTAAGTTCAAATACACCAAGGAACACCTTTGTCCATCATGCGAACAAGGAAAAAGCAAAAGAGCATCATATAAACCCAAAACCGTACCTAGTTCGGAAGCAAGGTTACATATGTTGCACATGGACTTATGTGGCCCAATGAGAGTTGAAAGCATTAATGGGAAAAAGTATATTCTTGTTATAGTTGATGATTATTCAAGATATACATGGGTAAAGTTTTTGAGATCAAAAGACGAAGCACCAGGCATCATCATCACCTTTCTGAAGCGTATTCAAGTTCTACTTCAAGCTCCAGTAAGGATTGTAAGAACAGATAATGGCACAGAATTCACTAATCAGGAGTTAAGAACCTACTTTGAAGATGTGGGAATCACTCACCAAACATCAGTTGTTAGAACTCCACAGCAGAATGGGGTAGTTGAAAGAAGAAATAGAACTCTTGTGGAAGCTGCTCGCACAATGCTGATTTTTTCCAGTGCACCACTATTCTTATGGGCTGATGCTGTAGCCACTGCTTGTTTTACTCAAAACCGATCCCTAGTACATCCAAGATTCAATAAAACCCCATATGAGCTAGTGAACAACTGTAAACCTGACATCTCTTACCTTCACGTGTTTGGCGCTTTGTGCTATCCGACGAACGATAGAGAAGATCTAGGAAAGTTGAAAGCTAAGGGTGATATTGGAATCTTCATTGGATATTCAGAAAACTCGAGGGCATTCAGGGTGTATAATAGAAGAACAAAAAGGATAATGGAGACGATGAATGTGAAGTTTGATGAGATTTCACAAATGGCTTCTGAGAGACTCGTTCTAGAACCCGCGCTTAATCCAATGGCTTCTAATCAAAACGGATTTGGACCCGCACCAAACATGCAGACTTCTGGACACATCAGTTCAGGACTCGTGCCTCAAGGAGCTCAGTCAACAAACACGGACAAACCATCAGAACAAGAACTGGAAAATTTCTTTGAGTTAATGTTTGATGAATATTATGGTGGAACTTCGACAAATGCATCTCCACAACATTCCGCTGCACCAGCTCAAAACCATCAACCCCCACCACCATCACAAGATGCATCTACAACAATCGAAGCTGAAGCACCAATTCCCTCAGCATCATCAACATCTACTCCAGCAACTCCAGTTATTGAAACTGATCTACCAAGAGTTGATGAGCAAAACCAAAACACAATTTTTCAAGAAGAACCAACAAATAATTCAAACAATGATGCGTTTGAAGAAGAAGAAATATTTGAAAACCCGTTTGCAACAGACTCTGCTGAATCTTCTTCAAGGTTACAAGAACCATCTAACACACATTCGTTACACCCAAGGTACCCTTCTACGTTTCAATGGACAAAAGACCATCCAATAGAACATATTATTGGTGAACCTTCAAAGCCAGTTCAGACAAGGAGACAACTTGCCACCGATCTCAAATTGTGCATCTACGTTTGCTCAATCAGCCTCAAAGAACCAAAGAACATTCGGGAAGCAATGGCAGAAAACCCTTGGATTGAAGCGATGCAGGAGGAATTTCTTCAATACCTGTTACATGATAGTTGGGAACTTGTTGAACGACCACTTGATAAACGTGTTCTTGACCTCAAGTGGTTGTGGAAAAACAAACTGGATGAGGAAATGACTGTTATTAGTAACAAAGCTCATCTCGTGGCTAAAGGTTATCCACAAGAAGAAGGGATAGATTTTGAGGAATCATTCGCGCCTGTAGCTAGACTTGAAGCAGTCCGGATTTTCTTAGCCTATGCAACTCACAAAAACATCACAGTCTATCAGATGGACATTAAGACAGCTTTCTTAAATGGAACTCTGAAAGAAGAAGTGTATGTGAGTCAGCCAGAGGGATTCATCGACAAAGATCATCCAGACTACGTCTACAAGCTTAAGAAAGCAATTTATGGTTTAAAACAAGCTCCAAGAGCGTGGTATGACGAACTATCATCTTTCTTACTCAAAAACAATTTCACAAAAGGAACGGTTGATGACACCTTGTTTATCAAAAAATTCAAAGATGACATTTTGATCGTTCAAATTTACGTGGACGACATTATTTTTGGATCAACCAATCCTAACCATTCAAAACATTTTGAAAATCTCATGAAAAGTAAATTTGAAATGTCCATGATGGGGGAACTAAAATTCTTTCTTGGTTTACAAATACATCAATCCCCTCGTGGTATTTTTATCAATCAAGCTAAATATACAATAGAGATTTTGAAAAAACATGGAATGGAAAATTGTGATTCTGTTGGTACACCAATGGTCACTTCACCAAAAATAGGTGCTGATTTGTTTGGGAAACCCATTGATCCGAAGAAATATCGGAGTATGATCGGTCCTCTTATGTACCTAACTGCTAGCCGACCCGATATTCAATTTGCTGTTTGTTTGTTAGCACAGTTTCAGGCAAAGCCTACCGAACTTCACCTCAAAGAGGTTAAACGGATCTTTCGGTACCTACGAAGCACCATTAACATGGGACTTTGGTATCCGAAGGATTTGGGGTTTAATCTAGCAGCATTTTCAGATGCAGACCATGCAGGAGATCAAGTTACAGCAAAAAGTACATCAGGTGGAGCACAATTTTTGGGTGAAAAGCTAGTAAGCTGGTCGTCAAAGAAACAGGATTGTACTGCACTATCAACCGCCTAAGCCGAGTATGTGTCTCTATCTGCGTGTTGTGCCCAAGTTCTTTGGATGCGGACACAGCTCACAGATTATGGCTTTACTTTTGACAGAATACCTATGTATTATGACTCAAAAAGTGCCATAGCCATCTCGTGCAATCCCGTACATCACTCTAAGACGAAGCATATCAAAGTCCGCTACCATTTCATCAAAGAACACGTGGAAGAGGGTACTGTTGAATTATTTTTCGTTAAGACTGATTACCAACTCGCCGATCTATTTACTAAAGCCCTTCCAAAAGAAAGGTTTGACTATTTAGTTCGACGAATTGGCATGCGAAGCCTAACTCCTGAGGAGCTAGAACGTCTTCTCGAATCTTCTTGAAAAATGTTTTCAAAATCGCTTCGCTGTAAATATTTTTCAAAAACAAAATACAAAATTTGAAAAACCAACAAAAACAAAATACAAAAATATAAAATTTTCAAAAAATACAAAAACAATATAAAATCAAAAAATCCAAAAATATTCTTCTCACGACATGTCTCTCGTATAAATCAATATTCTGTACGTTTCTAGAAATGTCATTCAACAATGATACGGACATGTACAGATGCTTGAGCGGGAGTTCTTTTTAATGTTTTTCTAAAACATGTCGTTTCTCAAAATTTTCTTCACTATGGCTTTCGTATACTTCAGTACGAAACCCGTACGTTAAATGATGACTTCTGATTATTTTCAAATCAAGGACTCGTATTTTCAAGGATGAAATCATTTTCAAAAAAGTTCGAGTATAAACAAACGAAAAGGATTTCAAACATAAACTCGTTTTTCTAAATACAATTCTTGAGCACTTTTTCAAGATTGTTCAAAAGATTTCTCAAAATCTCTCAAAATTAGTGCTCAAGATAACTCCCTCAAAACCCTTAATTAATTTTAAATATGCTATCATTAAGGGGGAGTACAAAAAGAAAAAATGTTCCAAATTCATGCAGAATCTGTCTTTCTCTCCAAAAGCTTTTTCTTAATCTGTTGATATCAAAAATATCACGATATGCTATTTTTGAGGGGGAGAAGACATGATCAAAATGTGATCAAAGATGTTTAAAGATTGTGACTGAATCTCAAAAGAGCTCGACTCAGTAAGTACCAATGAATTGACGAAGCTTAAAATGCCAGTAATCGAAAAGACTTGTCCTGGACGGGTAATAATTTCAAGCTAGTCTAACTAGTGATGTAAGCGTGTCTCGAATAGGACTTGTCTGAGTAGAATGTACCATATCGAGAGACTTTCTTTGGACTTGACCAGGACGGGTAATAATTTCAGGCTAGTCTAACTAGTGATGTAAGCGTGTCTCGAATCGGTCATGTTCACTGAAAGTGGATCAATTCAAAAAGTGCAAACTCCTCACGCATGTGCAAATTTCTTAAAAATTCATGAGCACATGTGAAGGGGGAGTCCTTCAAAAGAAATGCAAAACTCTTGAAGTGTCAACAATGTGTTTTATTATCATAAACACTTTGAGAGATTTTTCATAAATGGTTTCATGGCAATGATAGGATAGTCATGGAGTTATAAGGTGACTAAGGTTAGGAAAAACCGTCCTATGATCCGCCAGAGCCGGAGGGATCTACCCAAGGACAATTCCAATAGATTAGAATTAGAAGTCCTTAGGTATGATTGAAAAAAGGAGAAAATGAGAAAGGAGAAAGAAGGGGTTGAAGAATTAAAAATAAATGTTATGAAAAAGGGTGAAAAGAAATAGCCCTCCAAATGTTCAACCTTAGGGCAGACACCGGGTTCAACTCATATGCTACTGGTAGTTACTAAGGTGACACCGGTATTGAAGACAAGTCGTCATGGACCCAGTGACGCAATGCACTAAACCTTCTTAACCACTCAAGTTCTCTCAAAAGGACTTGTTTCATTCTCACGGGGAACCAGTGTAATCTATCGACCTTTCTCTTAGAGACGGTTGATATTGAAGCAGGAGACCCCTCCCTAGTCTCCGCATAGGAAACCTAAATGTGCACTTATCGAGTCTAGAGCCCCGAGATTCATCAAAAGATCTCATAGGAACACATGATATTTCTACACTGGTTGTTCATCATTAAGGACGCCAGATGTAAACTTAAGAGTCCTACGCAGATCTTAGCAATCTGCCAGAACATTTATGAGAGGATTCACTTTTGTGATTCTCAATGATTGAATGGAAATTCCTGCCAGGGTCAACATCAAACAGCCCTGACAGCAGGTCACTTCGGTAATTCTTTATGGGTTATGCTTAGTGTTCGCGGTGGTTTCAAATGGTCTACAGTCGTGGAGTGATCCCCAGCGACTCACCCAGTCATTGAGCTACTAAGTAGGTCTTGTAAGCTCCCTCGGGAGTATCTAACATGGGAACGGCCTTGGTAAGGATTAGAAGGAGTCTTCACACTATGCTGTTGACGATCTCTAATTCTTATCTGTAAGTACTGGATGTTTTATTGCTAACTATTTATATGCAGGGACACTTCATCTCCATGGCGAAGGAATCCACATGCTCATACATACATCTGGAAGTTAAAGAAAGCTCCCTCAAAGATCTATACAACACAAAGGTCAGAGAAAGATTCTACGCCAAAAAGAAGAATCTACAAAGTATAAAGACTAAAGATCATTGTGAAAGAAAGGGAACTACGTGCATATGAATATCAAAGTCCAAAGATGTATGAGCAATTTGGAATGGCAAACAACCACCACAAACGCAGAAGTGATGAAAGGCAGATAACTCCACATCGCAAAGGAACAAAGAACGATGAAAAGTCAGTCATCAAAGATCACAAAGCATGAAGGAACAAAGACTAAAGACTATTCTACTACGACACACAATGGTCAACAACAAAGAACAAAGAAGACTTAATCACGTGGAGCATCATTCGAATGACCACCCCTTAGGGGGAGATTGTTAGCAATGAAAATTATATTAAAAAGTGATGGTCATTCTCATTTATTATAACGTTGTAATGTGTCGTAGGTTGTGTCATAAGAATAGTCAAATGCCTTGGTCTTGGTGAGCTAATATGTTATTAGTTATGTTTCATAAGCCTTTATAATTCATGTAAACCAAGTCCAAGCCCAAGTCCATTAGAAAGCCCATGAGGCCTTTCTCTCTAACTATAAAAGGCACCTTACCTCTCATTTGTAAGGTGTGCTTGTGTGTGTATTGTGTGTGTTTTTTAATAAAAGTTCTATTCATCTTTATACTCTATTTCTCTCATATTAACACCACACCTTATTCATCAAGTCACCATCTTTACTTCATCTAGTTCTTATATTGGTATTAAAGTTGATATATCTAAGGTCCTACAGTCCCGAATTTGGCGGGTTGTGTATATCTTAAACCTACAATTAGGCTTGGACCACAACCTAATCATATAAAAGAAATAAAACTTTTTGTGTGTTAACTTGAAATTGTGAATTGTATTACTATGCAAATTACATTTTTAGATACATCAAACGTTGTAGACATGCCCACAAAGCTCAAAAATGAACAGACATACATACAACCAGCAAACTAATGAAACTAAAGCCGATAACAATCACCATTCTTCTAAAGTCAGCACAATGTAGCAGGCTAAACTTTAGGCAACCATGGAGAAAATATACTACTTGACTCCATTTCCACATGGACAAACACCCTGCCTAATAACACCTGTAGCCCATACAAGTGCTATTAGAGGCTCTTGCACATGGGCATCAAAAAGATAGGAAGAAAAACTACTTTTTGTGTGTGTTTAAGTAAGATATGTATACATTTAACTTTTAAGTAAAGTATTGGTATAAAATGATAGGAACGTGGTATACATTTAAGCTGATAAATTGTTTTGTGACAAACATGTTTTTCATAAGAAAACTTATAAATATTCACTCGTATAGTTGAGCCTCGGTGACTTTCAAAAGAAAGTGACTTGTACGAAAATATGGTCAAACACAAGTAATAATATGTTTGACATCTCTCGTCTTTTATAACAATCAACAAGTATCATTTTTTATATAGGTCGAATACAAAGGGTACTTGGTTGCTCAAGGATTCTCTCAACAGCTAGGTATAGACTTTGATGAGACTTTTAGTCCTGTTGTCATGCAGGCTACTATTCGCAGTGTTCTTAGCATTGCTGTTTCTCTACATTCCATTCATCAGCTAGATGTCAAAAACATTTTTTTAAATGGTGATGTAACTGAATATCATGTGTGTCGTCTTCGTAAGGCTCTTTATGATATTAAGCAGGCACCTCATGTTTGGCACCAACGATTTGCAATTTCTGTCACCTCTCTTGGTTTTCATATTAGCAAATCTAATACCTCCCTTTTCACATATCATCATGGTCAAGATATCATCTACTTGCTCTTATATGTAGATGACATCATTATGACGGCATCTTCAACTAATTTAGTTCAATGTGTTGTCTCTCGTCTATCATCTGAGTTTGCAATGACTGATCTTGGGTCGCTTTCATTTTTCCTTGGTGTTTCAGCTACTCACTCTTCCTCGTGATTGTTTCTTGTCCAATCTACTTTTGCTCGAGATATCATCTCTCATGCTGACATGGATAACTGCAATCCATGTCGCACTCCTGTTGATACTAAATCTTAGTTGTCATCACTTGGTACTCTTGTTTCAGATCCTACACTCTATTGTAGTATTGCAGGTGCATTACAGTATCTCACTTTCACTCGTCCTAACATTCAGTATGTTGTTCAACAAGTTTGTCTCTTCATACATTATCCTTGCAAACCACATATGAATGCACTAAAACGTATTCTACGTTATCTACAAGGGACTTTGTCTCTTGGGCTTTTTATTCGTCCTTCATCGGCTAATCGTTATGATCTTATGCACTGATGCAGACTGGGTGGTTTGTCTTGAGACACGTTGGTCTACTTCTAGTTTTTGTGTCTTTCTAGGCGATAATCTTGTCTCTTGGTCTTCTAAGCGACAACATGTCGTCTCTCGTTCTAGTGCTGAAACTAAATATATGGGCGTAGCTAATGTTGTTGGTGAATCAGCATGGTTACACAATCTTCTCCTTGAGTTGTTTTGTCACCTGTCTCATGCTACTGTTGTTTTCGGTGATAATATCAGTGCAGTTTATTTAGCTTCTAACCTGGTACATCACCAAAGAACCAAACATATATAGATAGATTTACACTTTGTGAGGGAACGTGTTGGCTTTGGACATGTACGTATGTTACATGTTACCTCTGCACATCAGTTTGCAGATATTTTTAATAAAGGATTACCCTTGAAGTTGTTTTTCAAGTTTAGGTCCAGTCTGAGCATTCGGGATCCTCCAGCTCGGACTGCAGGGGGGTGTGTTAACTATGTAATTTATATTTTATCCTTTATTTATATCTGTGTATAGTGATGTATAGTGTAAGGGCTTCATTGTAATTATGTATCCTCCTTCATGTAATCCTAGCTCTATATAATAGCTCTATATAATAAATGAGAATGGCACAACAACCCTTAATGGGTATTATTCCAATTACTTTGTAACACTAAGGGTGCGTTTGGTATCCCACTATAGGAATGAATCTATGACTTTGAAAGTCATTAATGTTGTTTGGTTAGTTATGGGGCCCACCACAATGGAATGAGGATACCCATGATATGTGGGTTTCCTCATAGGAGTATGATGTTGTGGGTATGTGGATACCCATGAAAAGTGATATCTACATACCCATTTCCATTCCACTCTATTCTCAAACCTATACCTATAGTGATTCCATCAAGCATACCAAACGCACCCTAAGGATTAGGGAAAAGTATTACCTGATTAGTTCACAGATTGATGATATCAAAGAGATTAAAGAGAAAACTAGATGATTGATTGATCATTTTAGTGCCTTGCTTGTTCCCAGTCAACTGCCAATGGTCTTGATCGTAGGATTTTACCAGTTACCACAATGAATATATGGTGCTTTTTTTTTTTCCTTTGAAAAGATCATCCAAAAGTGTTACATCAATATTAGCACAAAAAAAAAAAAAAAAAAAAAAAAAAAAAAAAAAAGCGCTACGTCAAAAACTGTATTTAGAGAAAAACATGGCCTTCTTTTTTCTAATAGGGTTTAAGCCATTTAATAGCCACATACTTTCTCAAATTTACTCATATGGTACGTGTACTAAATTTATTGTTTGTATCATACCTACACTTTCCATTTCATGTTAATATGGTATGTGTACTTAATTTATTGTTTGTATCATACCTACACTTTTTATTTTTGTTAATATGGTACGTTTCTTAACATAAATTTGCATCGTTATTCCTTTATGCTAATGGTCGTTAGTAATAACTTGAAATTTGGTTTTATTACGTTTTCGTCCATTTTTTGCACGTTTTCGTCTGTTTTTGCTTGTTTTCGTCCGTTTTTACACGATTTCATTCGTTTTTGCATGTTCCCGTCCATTTTTTGCATGTTTTCGTCTTTTTTTTTTACACATTTTCATCCGTTTTTGTATGTTTTCATCTGTTTTTATAGGTTTTCAACCATTTTTACACGTTTTCATCCATTTTTGCGTGTTGTTGATTGTTTTTAAATATTTTTATCCATTTTTGCATGTTTTTATTCGTTTTTTTGCGCATTTTCATCCGTTTTTATATGTTTTCATCAGTTTTTGCACGTTTCCGGCCGTTTTTTCATGTTTTCATCCGTTTTTACACATTTTCATCCGTTTTTGCACGTTTTCATCCGTTTTTACACATTTTCAACTAATTTTACATGTTTTTATCTGTTTTTGCACGTTGTCGATCTTTTTTACATGTTATCATCTATTTTTGCATGTTTTCGTTTATTTTAACATATTTTCATCCATTTTTACAAATTTCTTTTGTTTTACATGTTTTTGTCCCTTTTTTTACAAGTTTTCATCCGTATAAAAGTGGATGTAAGCATATAAAAACAGAGAAACGTGCAAAAATGAGCGAAAACGTGCAAAAACGGATGATAACGTATAAAAACAGATGAAACCATGTAAAAATGAACGAAAACATGCAAAAAATGATAAAAATATATAAAACAGATGAAAATGTGTAAAAACAAATAAAAACGTGCAAAAATGAACAAAAACATGTAAAAACAGATAAAACGTGTATAAGAGGATGAAAATGTATAAAAACAAATGAAAACATGTAGAAAACGGACGAAAACATATGAAAACGGGTGAAAACAAAGAAAATAGACGAAAATGTGCAAAAGAGAATGAAAACATATAAAAACGGTTGAAAACGTATAAAAACGAACGAAAACATGCAAAAACGGACGAAAAGGGTATAAGCACGGATGAAAACGTATAAAAACGGACGAAAACGTATAAAAACGGACGAAATGTGAAAAAAACTTATGAAAAAGTGAAAAAATGGATTAAAATGTGTAACAACGGATTAAAACTTGCAAAAACGAGAACATGTAAAAATAGACGAAAACGTTCAAAAACAGATGAAAACATGTAAAGTCGATAAAAAAAACGTGAAAAATGGATGAAAATATGTAAAAACGGATGAAAACATGAGAAAAGGACGAAAACATGCAAAAACAGATAAAAACGTGTAGAAACGAATTAAAACGTGCAAAAACAAACGAAAACATGCAAAAACAGACGAAAGCGTGCAAAAACAGATGAAAACATGTAAAATCGATTGGAAAACGTGCAAAAATGGATGAAGACGTGTAAAAACGGTTGAAAACGTGTAAAAATGGACGAAAACGTGCAAAAACAGTTGAAAATGTGTAAAAACGTGAAAAATGGACGAAACGTGCAAAAACGGATGAGAACATGTTAAAACGGACGAAAATGTGAAAAAATGGAGGAAAACGTAAGAAAACCAAGTTTTAATTTATTTACTAACGGCCGTTAGCATAAATGACTAACGATGCAAATTTATTTGAAGAAACGTACCATATTAACACGAAATAAAAAGTGTAGGTATGATACAAACAATAAATTAAGTACATGTACCATATTAACACGAAATAAAAAGTGTAGGTATGATACAAATAATAAATTTAGTACACGTACCACATGAGTAAATTTGAGAAAGTAATGGCTATTAAAATGGTTTAAACCCTTTTTAATATCATGGGCTAAAAATGGAACATATTCTAGTGTAACATGAGCCTAAAAAATGATATGAGCCTAAAAAATATGCCCCGTCTCTGTGTGCTGCCTTGGGCCGTAGCCCACCTAGCCCAACACTAAGGCTGGCCCTTTCATATATATACATAAAAAATGGCGCACACAAATTAATGTTACTGTACACCGTCGTTGCACACAAATTAACGTTACTGTACACCGTTGTTGCTTGTGCAGGTAATCATCTAGTTTACTTTAATCCATCCATTACAATTCAATAACAAATTGAACGTTGTTCTCATTTGGTCCTCTGAAGATATTAAGAGCGATCTCAGAGCATATAACAAGGATACGCGAGCCCTTATTATTTTCAGCAAGGTCCTTAGCTAGTCGAAGGACCAAGGTCCTAGCCGAGCAGCCTTGTTGGTACATCAAGAGGCGCTTGACCCAAGGGAAGAGACCAAGTAGCTTTATCTCCTGAAAGTCAGCACCAGGCATGTCGACTCCAGAAGTGGTGCAAAAGATGAGATGGGTTATTTCAGATTTTGGGAGTCCCTACTCGTCAATCGCCTTGATAGCAGCTTCCTGGATCCCCCTAGCTTTGGGACTACACTGACCAACAAGTCTTGGTGAGCATTCAAAGATATAGCCATGAACTCACGCATGTTTGGGTTCTCTTTAAGATACTCTTTTGTGAGTAATATGTAACGTTTCTTCATCATTGTTATGTCACCTAGAAGTCCTATTCTGTTTTGCATTAGCAATTTTGTGTTGCAGTAAATTAACTAAAACAGTTCTCCTTTTTAGTAACATATAAAACTAATGCAATATATACCCAAAATACATGTTTTCAATTCATGATATACAATGTATTTAAAGTATGTTTAGAGGAAATATGTCATTATAGTGTTTTAGTTGAGTATACATGGAATTGACCCTAAAACTAATATGTCTATTTTGACTTTTTTTAACATATGTGTTCCTTGACACATTGCAAAAACTAGCTAGAGAAAGAGAAATCCGAAAATGCAATAGATGTAAACACTTACAAATGCGTTTATTTCTCTTTAAGATCAACAAGATGCTCAATATTTGCAACACGAAAATAGCAGTCAGTGTAATCTGCCTGATCAATAGAATTGGAAGGGGTTACAGCTTCAATGGCAAGAATGGTGGCTAGTGTCCTCCAGTTGACCAAAAAATTACCCCAAAAAATAGCCCGAAAAGTAACACTTGTCACTTGTAGATTTCAATTGCCCAAAAAAGTACATATTGCCCTCGTCTAATATCATAATTTTCTGATTTCGGGACGGATAAGCAAACGCATTAGACAACTGGGGCATATTAGAAATTATCCCTTGATTTGTATACTACCAAGTCAGTACATTTACAACCTTACGAGATACTGTTGATCTGTATTAAATATCAGTCTGATCCATTTAATCTACAGATCTTTTCATTTACTTGTATTTCTTTTTAACGGCAATTTGAATATAAACACTAGCAAAATGCTATGAAAAGGAATTATATTATACAATGTTTGATAGAGCATTACAAGGGTTATGTGTTGATTATAATCCCACTAATCATGTTTAAACATCACATAAACAATAGATCAATAAACACAAAAGTAAGACTTACTTGAGTTGAGAGTAGAGAACGCCATAGAACACCCGGTGAAACTTTGATCTTCTACCGAATCCTCTCACAAAGATGATAGAATTTTTATGTGTGTTGTGGGCGGAACTAATCCCCAACTTATAGTGAAAGATTGAGTATGCATCAACTCCATATAAAATATAGATTACAATACGTAATATAATCTTTATTTAGTGAAATCTCGCATCAAGATTTAGGCGCCACATTATGGTAATCAATTATTAATTATTACCTAAATAATCAGTCTAGATTATGTACAATGATATTAGATGCAAATAGATTAAGGCCGCAATATAATACGGAATATGCTAACATCATGAAGCCAATTTAGTGAAAATTTCTTAGATCTATTAGAAGTTCAATTAAGTGAAAGAGAGAAGTTTGATGTTGTTGAAATTTTCTCATTTACATGTATTAAACTATGTAAGATACTAAGATACAAAAGTATACCATTAGTATACAAATCATTTCGTAGCTCAAAATTTAGCCATTCAATATTCATCCCTCAAATGTTTAAAGGCCAAATAAATGACACACATATGCCACGACGTAATAAGGAAAAAAAGACAAGTGGCCTCAGCTCCAAGTAACCGCCAGGTCGTCGGTTCACAAAACATCCGGCAACAATATACTCCGTATATGCATGGTTGCGCATTGATAATATTAGTATGTAACACAAACTTTCAAAGTTGGAAGCGAATAGCGAAACAGATTTGTGTACATGTATATCATTATGTTACTAGCTAAGAGACAAGCTGGATGGTAATATTGTATAGACTAAACCCCTTATTAGAAAACTTGTGATTTGATAAGATAAACTATAAACATGTATGTCTGCTTATCAAGGAAGCATAGAACGATGGAATATAAACACACATGCACTGTGACGTAATAAAAGTAGTCCAATCACTAATTAAAACAACATTACAGCACCATTTATTATAAAGTTACAATAATTAGAATGGCATGACATACATATATATACAATACCATCGTTCATTTACCATTATTTCACATTACTGATTACTTAAACTCGAGTCTTAATAGTGCGTGTTTATCTAGCACCACTGATGATCAGTTTTGGGTAGCATATGCACTAGTAATGGGTACGCTGTGAAGAACGACGGTCTCCATAGTCAAACCTGCGCCAAATCCACACAAAACACCCCAATCTAAACCATCTCCAGTGGAGCGCTTGCCTTGCTTAATGGAACTCTTCCTCATCTCGTCCATGACGAACAAAACACAAGCACTACTCATATTGCCATATTCACTTAGCACGTGTCTACTTGCTCTTAACTTATCCTTGTTAAGGTTAAGCTTTAGCTCGATCTCATCCAGTATTGCTCGACCACCTGGATGGACAATCCAAAAGAGCGAGTTCCAGTTAGTTAGGCCAAATGGAGATACCGCGTCCATTACTGCATCTTCTATATTCTTTGAGATCATCTTGGGGACATTTTTGTCTAAGTGAATTGTTAGTCCTTCCTCCCTCAAGTGTAAGTTTAGGGATCCCTCGGTGTCAGGTAAGATTGTTTGAGTGGCAGACACTATTTTGAATATTGAATGTTCTATTGATTCGTCTGGGTCTGAACCCACAATGACCGCAGAAGCTCCGTCCCCAAAGAGAACTTGTCCGACAAGGGAGTCAACATGGTTCTCATCGGGTCCTCGAAAGTATCTAGCAGAGCTCTCAGAGCAGATAACAAGGATACGTGAGCCCTTATTATTCTCAGCAAGGTCCTTGGCTAGTCGAAGGACCATGCCACCAGCCGAGCAGCCTTGTTGGTACATCATGAGGCGCTTGACTGAAGGAGAGAGACCAAGTAGTTTTGTCACCTGATAGTCAGCACCAGGAATGTCGACTCCAGAAGTGGTGCAAAAGATGAGATGGGTTATTCTAGATTTTGGGAGTCCCCACTCGTCAATCGCCTTGATAGCAGCTTCCTTCCCAAGCTTTGGAATTTCAGTGATCAACAAGTCTTGGCGAGTATTCAAAGACGGAGCCATGTGCTTACACATGTTTGGGTTCTCTTTAAGAAACTCTTCTGTGATTAACATGTATCGTTTCTTTATCATTGCTTTATCACCTACACGTAATATATGTGTCCAGTCATTGAATTTTCACATGCATGATAAGATAAAGAGCAATAGAATTGAATACATACAGATGTGTTTGAATTTCTTTTTGAGATCAACCATATGCTCACTGTTTGTAACCCGAAAATAGAAGTCTGCATAATCTGCCTGATACATACAATTGGAAGGAGTGGCTGTGCCAATGGCAAGAATGGTGGCTAGACCTTGTGTCCGTTGGGTCTCACGAATTGTGTCAACGTCAAGGATCTTAGGAACTGGCGACATTTTGCTCTGGAACGATATATATGATATCTTAAGAGCTATATGTTAAATTCCCAGATACTAGCGGGAATGCTTTTGTTGGAAGTAATGAAACAAGTGAGATCTATAAATAGGAATCATACCAAGTAAAGAGTCACAGCACGTGGCTACAATTTTAACAGTTTGCTAGCATAGGAGCGTTTCGAATAAAGAAGTGAGAAATACATCATTTTTACTTTTTTTACACATACACCGTTATCGGGGCCATCCTGTGAATTTTAATTTCCCTGTGCGATAATTTCGAAGGAGGCTTTTGAAATCAAAATTTTAAGCGTATATACAAAAAACTTAATATAGATGTCCTTATTAGACGTTAGATATAGTCTTAACAGCAAGTTTATTTATTATATCACTTAACTTTGATTTTTATTTTTTCAGTAAAAACTATATCAAATTAATATAACTTTAGATTATAATGATTAAAAGTCAATTATATAAAAAAAAAATAATCCAAAGTCTTTTTATTAATTTTTTTAAATATAGTTAAAGGTAAATATTTCACTACAACAATCACGAGGACGGGCGAGGAAGTTTTAGCGGGGACACTCATGTCCCCGCCGAAAGTCGCTAAACGACAAAAACCATGCTGAGCTAGCACACAAATTCGTTGACCGTTTACTAAATTTTTAACGCACATTTTTGGCGAGAACATGTCCCCGCTTAAAGTAGATTTGATATTGGCAAAATTTGACCAAATTTGTAACTCTTAATTGTTCCCGTTTTTTTTTTTCCCGACACTACTTTTGGCGGGGACATGTCCCCGCCAAAAAGGTAGTACTGTGTATCTAACCTTTTGGCGGGGATACGTTCCCGCTAAAAGAGTTATCCAGCTTTCCCTCCTTACAATTACTTTATCCCGTCAAAGTTTTCTGCAAATAATAATAGCTTTTAGCGGGGACATGTCCCCGCCAAAAGTGTTGGTGCCAATTTATCCCATTATTTATATATAACCTAACCGATCATCCTCAATTCGGTAAAACACCAATAACCCAATCGTCGCTACATCTCTTTGATGAAGTTCTTAATACCTATGGCGTCGATATTATTGATGAATATGGTTCTTGTAAGAACATTAGCCCGTGGATGAGAGATGTTATTCTGAAATGGTTGATGAAAAAGCTATACTACAGAGAGATGTGTTTATGTAAATTATGTTTTAGGATTCCCCGCTAAATGGATTATGCATATAGTTTTGGACCATTTGCGGATAGCTAGGTTATGTATAGTTTGTAGATGATTATGTGATCACGGTTTTTGAACCGTTTTGGTGAATTTGGATACATATGATTATGTTTAGCGAATTTGGATACATATGATATTATGTTTAGCTAATTTGAACTATTTGTGGTGTTGTAGCTTAGTTTTGGTTGTGAAAAACAGGTTGAAATATTGAAGATTTTTTTCGGGAAAAAATCTGAAAATGACCCATTTTGCAGCAATTTGCTACAAAATGGGTGAGTCTTTTGGCGGGGATAAGTCCCCACTAAAAGTCTGAATTTAAAATTTATTGTTGTGCTTTTGGCGGGGACATGCGGTAATGTATCTCCGCTAAAAGTGTGAAACAAAATTTAGCTAAGCTCTTTTACCGGGGACATGTCCTCGCTAAAAGTATGAAGAGAAACACTGGTTTCTTCTTTTGGCGGGGACAAGTCCCCGCTAAAAGAGTTGATTAATTAAATTAACGACTTTATTAGTGACTTTTTGGGCTAATTACGTGTCCCCGCCAAAAGTTTTACCGAACATTGTTTGACCAGACCAAAGGTTGCGGGTCCCACGTGTCCTCGCGAAAAATTGAAAAAGTCTTCGTCAAAAGATTCAGTGAGAAGGAGTTAGTGTGGACCTTTTGACGGGGACTTGTCTCCGCAAAAAGTTTTTAGCAGGGACATGTCCCGCCGAAAATGTCAAAAAAGTCCCCTTCGAAAGAGGTCATTGTTGTAGTGTTTTTATGTATTATAAAAGATAGTAGGCACAAGTTAATTTTACGCTTCCTACAAAAGGTAAAGATTTTTTTTTTTTTTTTTTTTTTTTTTTTTTTTTTTTTTTTTGTTTTTTGTTTTTTGTTTTATGTTTTTTGATTTTGATTTTGTATGAAATTATCATATGTTCTGGTCTTTCAGTTCAAATAAAGGATTTTGAAGTTTGAACTGCGTAATTATTTAAGATCCGTTGAGCTAAAAATATAAAGTTAAAGGACTAAAATAGAACTTTGAATAATTATAAAAGTGTAGAAGAAATAACTAACTAATTTTGGGGGCTCATAAGTCAACATGAACAAAAATTTCAGTCGGGGTCCTCTTCCCCACCCGATCCCAAATGTTGTTCTACGCCATTAAAACATGAAGCTTTGTTTTTTTATTATTATGGCTTTAATAGTAATTTGTATACAGATAAAAAGCCATAAACAGGCTTAAATCATCTTGAACTTTGTTAATACTAATCTTTTTAAAATCGGAGACCTCTAAAAAAAATGGAGGCTTTGTGCGGTCGCCGACTCCGCACATGATTAAATCCGCGCATGACCATTATATACAAGCAATACAACAATGCATTGTACATCTAGTGGTGTATGCAAGTGGTGCTTGTTACAAGTGTGTTTGTTCACACGTGAAGCATTAACAAATCGAGATTGTTGGTTAATGCAAGTAGTAGAAGTAAAAACTTTATACAACTTATGTGTTGTGTGTATTTAAGTAAGGTATAGGTAAAAAATATAATATGAGTAGACCAAGGATCAAATGAGAAGAAAACTTAAAATAAGAAGAATGAGAAATAACTATAACTACACATTTGAGATGCATCGACTTAAATTAGATGCATCCCTAGTCTTTTAGATGCACCATAATATATTTTTTAACAAAAAATTAGATGCATATATATATATATATTAGATGCATTTAATCAAGTTAGATAAATCTTATACATTTTTCATCCTCTGCGGGTCAAATTTGTTGTTAGTACTATTTTACACCATTTCACTTTAAAATCACTTTCGAAACTAATTGGGATGCATCTAAATGAATAGAGATGCATCTAAATCAAGTCGATGCATATCAAATGTGTGGTTATAATTATTTCTCATCCTTCTCATTTTAAGTTTTCTTTTCACTGGATCCTTACTCAATATGAGTAACAGGAAAGTAAAGTTGATGAGAATGTTGGAAGAATGTGGATGATATGGCAGGTGACGGTAATATAAGGTTGTGCAATGCACGACGCACGTTATCTCGATCACTATTAGCTTTTATTTGATTGATATTAATATGGTATGTTGTAATTTATTGGGAGAAATGTACAATTTCAAATATTCGCTTATATGTTATCAACCCTAAAAATAACCACAATACTCTATAAACTTTCAAATTGCGTTCCAATATAATACTTTTGTTGATGTGTAGATCTGGTAGTGCTGCTTAATTGGCATTTGTATTTATTTATTTGGGATAATTCCTTAAATACCTCAGTTGCCTTTGTGCTATTTACATTCGAGATCTATACTTTTGTTGATCTGAAACTAGACCGATTTCAGGGCAACTGGTCTACATCGGTTTAACAATTAAGTAATTGATCTACTTTGGTAACATAATGTCGGACACATGGTGACACATGATTGGGTAGTTCAAGTTGCAAAGGCAACCGCTCTAATTTTGGATCAACAAAAGTTTAGGTATCAGACGCAAATAACACAAAGGCAACTTGGGTATTTAGAGAATTATCCCTATTTATTTTATCAAATTCATCTTTTTCATATGAATACAAGCCACCGCCACCATCACCATATTCGGTAACCACTAACACCGGCCTCCACCTTCAATGTGACAATCAAATCTTTTCCACCACCACCAAGCCCACCCTCCATGCCACCATCGATCATCTTTGCCACAACCACTCCCATGTCCAAAAACGCTTACAAAATACCACTAGACATAACCAACAATTTTGCCCCACCGCCTTTTTGCTACATCAAATTTCTAATATATGTTAGAGCTATGGTTGAAATCGACTATGGATTACTTTGGGTTCAATTTCCAAATTTGTAATATATTTTGGTTTCAAGATTAGTTTGGCTTTAAGACTTGGCTGAAAAAGTGACTGGAAAATGGGAAAATGACCAGAAAATGTAGTCGGAAAATAGGAGAATATGAACGGAATGACATGGCATGTACACGTGTCATTTAACGAATTTTACATGTTAGAAATAAGTTTATAATGATATCAGCACAAAATTTTGAAAGTTTGTAGGGTATTGTAGTATTTTTCTGAGTTCATAACTTATAAGTGAACATTCGAAAAAATACATTACAAATAGATTGAACCCTAAATTATTTTCTTGATTCATTATTTTACGGTAGTCATATATCAACATATATCAACACGTAGTTTATAATTACTTTGAAAATCTTAATAAACTAGTAATCAGTTTTGAAAGATCTATACTTTGATTATGTACTTCTTGTTGGAATTTTAAAACTATTACCACGTTAATATTTAAACACATAAACACAAGTACCCAACGGAAGATAAAAGATCAAGTATAATGTAACGTAATTAACATGAGATCAAGTATGTGTACCTTTCAGCAATAAATAGCAAACGGACAACATACTTGAATATTCGCGTGTGAATAAACTAACACTCTCGAAACCACTTAAAGAACAAGTTAGATCTTCTCCACGTAAACACACAAAATATTGATAAGGATTTATTTGATACGCTTTTAGGGGGTCATTTAAGCCCTAAATCGTGAATATATGGTCAAATATTACCTTAAATCGCTTCTTTTGTCATTTTAGGTACTTGGGATGAGAATTCTGGAAAATGGAGCATTTTGGACGTTTTTGGAGTTAAAAGTGAAGAAAACGACAAAATCAAGAAATTATGCTGGAAATTGCACTAACGACGTCACACACTCAAGGTGACGCCGCAACTTGAAGATTCAAGTGGTGGAATTTATTTGAAGATGACGGGTCAGAGGACTTTTGGAGGATTAACACGTGACGGCGTCACGTGTTATTTGGAGTAGGCCGTCACGTACAACAATTACAAGAGACGGCCCGGTGATGATAAAGAGTGACGACGTCAAGCCGATTAATTGGGCGTCAAGAAACCCTAATCACGGCGAGTTGACGGCGTCAGGACTCATAACCTGACGCCGTCACATGTGTATCTCTATATATACTTTTAGATTTTTTCATTAAAAAAGAGGTGGAACTTGTGGAACTTTGTAGGGAACTTTGTGAGTCCAAATTTTACTGCACTTTTAGGGTTTCAAACCCTAGTTTCTTCCATGTTCAATTGAAAGATAAGTTCTCTTTTAATCATTCAATATGTCTATGTGTTGTTTGATTAATCGTTTGTCTTTTCTTTTCATTAACATGCTAGCTTAGATCTCTTAGTGTTTGCTTAGATCTAATGAAACTTAGTTGTTAATTATTGATTGTTGATTTGTTATTAATTGTTTGGTTGATTGACTCACATTAGGCTTAAGAAAACTGGCTAATCTCCTATACGGTAACATGCTTGAATGTCTTAAGAAACGTAATCGGATGTGTATTACGGTTTTATTGATTGTATTTAATGCATGAGTAGATGTTGATGATTCTATGATAGGACACTAAACGTGTCATCATAAGAAGAAATAGATACTCATAGAGTTGGAGAAGGACGTACACGCCTCCACAGCCAATATTAAGGAATACAATCCTTCAATTCAATCAAACAATTGTAACAAATCAATAAATCAGTAAGAGATAACTAGGAAGTAGTGAAATCTAAGTGAACACACTAGTCTCTCATAAGAAGTCCACCGCATTTACGTTACTTGTTATTTAATTTTATTTTTTTTAATTAGTTATTTTGGGTTAGTTGACTATCAACTAATTCCGCCCATTCTTCCAATACCCTAGATTTTACTGCTTTTCGTAAAACATGAAAATACAAAAAGAATCATCCCTCACCTTAGATCTAGTTAACCTATATCTCAATCCTAACGACACCATTCCCCTAGAGAATGACCAATCCTCCGGACTTACCATATACTACACTACAGTGATCAGGTACACTGCCTGGTGGATTGCAAAAATCTCTTAAGATCCCTTGAGAGGTAAAACCTTTTGCGAGGTGGAAAAACACGCATCAAACACGTTCTTAGAAAATGATTATGTATGCTAGTACTAGTAGTAAAAAGCTAATCAACTTCTTGAACTTAAACTAACAAATCTTGGAACCCTTCTTTGTTGTTGTTGTGTGATCGACGCAAAACAAACCACACTCAAAACCTTTGTGGTTTATGTATTTGATCGACCCAACAACCAAACCAAACAAAAACCTTTGTATTGGTGTTGTTTTTGATCTACTGGAAACCAAAACTGAAAACCCTTGTGGGTTCTTGTGATCGGTATAGCAAAACAAGAGGAAAAAGCAAAGAAAAATCTAGGTTTTAGTATATGATAATGAAGTCATGAATCCAGGATTAAAAGCCTTCACTATATAGCATTAGGATTATTTGGCTTGCAAGCCAAGCAATCCTAATATTATACAAACACCCCCTAATGTGATCATTAGAGCAAAACAAGAGGAAAAAGCAAAGAAAAATTTAGGTTTTAGTATATGATAATGAAGTCATGAATCCAGGATTAAAAGCCTTTATTATATAGCATTAGGATTACTTGGCTTGCAAGCCAAGCAATCCTAATATTATACAAACACCCCCTAGCTGATCGGTCATAACCAAAGGGAGGTGATTTATAGTTTTCTTTCCCTCGTTTGCATTTAGGTCCCTTAACTTATTGTCTAATGATCGTTAAGTTTAGTTATAACATTAAGCAACTATTGGTTAATGTTAAATATGGCTTTTCACTAAAGTATCATTTTCCTTATTAACGCGTGTGTCCCCATAGGCTCATGTGTTTTCTAGACATACGGTATTTGTACATGTACTTATCCTAACAACTTCCACTTGGACATGTTACAAACAACGTAATAACATTGGTGAGCATCTAGCAACACGCCAATGCTCCTAGAAACACCTGAGTGTGGTTTCGTAAAGGCACAGTTAAATGATTCATCATTTATTATCCCTTTGATTCAGATTCCATGTTAATTATAGATATGGATCAAGGTCATTCTATAATTTAATCATTATGTTTCTCGTTTCATCGATTGATCATGATTACCAAATTCATCGAGACATATCCAGATCTCCTTTGGGTACAGCGTACATACATCTAACCAATTTCACGAGTGGCCCAGTAGTATCATACTTCAAAATTAATTGAAGGAAGAAATTCTATCTTGATAATTAACAAGCATAATCTGCATGTTTCACAAAATTTCTAAAAATAGTCCTTATAACTACCAGTTATAGATAGTGTTAGACTAAATTCGAGAACTAGGATCCACAACGCCATTCCAGCTTGCGCCTCAAGTCTAAGGATAAATAAAGTTATCATTTAGAAGATTCACTTAATGGCGACGATCCATAAAGTGATGATCTTGTTAATTGGGGAAAGTTCGATATGCAACTATTGAATACCATGTGAGTTTGGTTGTACTCCTCCTTAATTTTCATAAAATATTACCAATCTTTCAAATTTGTCTTAATTCAACCATATTCTTATATAGTTAATTGACAATGGACATTTTAGAATGATATAAATCACTCATGAATTTAAACATGCAAATATAGAATACAACTTATTAAGAATAAAAACAAACATATCAAATATTTTAATTCATTAAAATATAATAACTGTTTAACATTCTTTATCCAAATACTAAACACAGATATACATGAAACTATTAGTTAAACGAAGTCATATGCTCTTAGCATGTTGAGTAAGCTTTCCCTTAGGTAAAGTCTTTATAAAAGGATCATTTAAAATTTTAAATTGTTATCTATGTGAACTTTGAGTAGAATGATTTCACTAATTTTTATTTGTTCTCGAACATAGTAATATCGTCTAGGATAGTGTCTAGCGCCTTTCATAACACCATGTTCAGCGATGATGATTGCTCCAGAATTGTTGCAATACATCTCAATAGGTTGTTCTCTTGTGGGAATAACGCCCAACCTAGAAACAAATTTCCTAATCTAGACAGCTTCCGTCGTAGCTTCTGAAGCAGCTATGTACTTAGCTTTTGTTGTAGACATTGCAGTAGTGGTCTGCTTGGTACTCTTCCAATCCATTGTGCCTCCGTTAATAACGAAGACGTATCCTGTCTGAGACTTTGTATCGTCTTTATCGATTTGATATGCAGCATCGCAGCAATCTTTAACTTTGAGCTCCGCTTCAGGATTTCCACCATAAACACGGAACATATCTCTAGTAGCTCTAAGATACTTGAGGATATTTTTCATAGTAGTCTAGTGACTTTCACCTGGATTCTGTTGAAACTGGCTTGTAAGGTTTTAGGTAAACGCCACATCAGGTCTAGTGCATCTTACCTCATATATAATCAATCCTGCAGCTGAAGCATAAGGAAGATTACTCATACGCTCTACCTCCTTAGGTGTAGAAACACCTTGTGTACTATTTAAGCACAACCTTTCTTGCATTGGGATAAATCCTTTCTTAGAATTTTCCATCCTAAATCTCTTTATGATTTTATCCATGTAAGCACTTTGACTTAATCCAATCAACCGCCTTGATCTATCTCTGTAGATACTGATTCCATGGATATAAGCTTCCTCTCCCATATCTTTCATAGCAAAGCACTTTCCAAGGTAGGATTTTAAACCTTTCAACATTGGAATGTGATTTCCAATGATCAAAATGTCATCAACATATAAGATAAGGAAAGCAACGGTACTACCACGAGCTTTCTGGTATACAAATGGCTCATCAAGATTATGTGAGAAACCAAATTTCTTGATTTCCTTATTAAATCTTTTATTCCATTTCCAGCTGGTCGAGGTAGAGCTAAGAAGAAAGGATCATCCTCCGTTTCTCGTTCGGAATCTTCGGTTTGTTGACGCCTTTCTCATTAAATTCGCACAGGTCGCAACGTCGTTATTTTCATTAAGGAAAGAATCCTCCTTTGAGTATTTGAGAATAAAAGAGTGGGAATTGGAATTGGAAGATCAGACGCGTCGGGATCTTACAGAATTGGAGAGACTAAAGCTTACACAAAAGGATAAAGAATTAGACCTGCAACGTCAAACATTTGAATTTCAACATCAAGAAATGTTCGAGAAAGGCATCAGATTTACAGAGTGAACCGCATGACAATTTAATCTGAAGACAACTATCGATGGTGTTGACCCTGAAGCTAAAGATTACGGAACGATATAATTTAGACTATTGGCTTAAATTTTTTAATTTTCACATTGTTCTTTAAATTTTGTGTGTGTGTATATATATATATATATATATATATATATATGTATATATATATATATATATATATTATTTTCGTGTTGTAATTTGTATTTTATTTTTGTATGTTTTTAATTTTTTTGAGCAAACGTATTTTTTTAATTGAATGAATGAAATTTTAACCGAAAAAAAAAAAAGTTTGGTCACATGTATGGTCTCTTTACTACGAGTGTTTGATCTTGATTTGGTGTAGAGATAAAGTTAATGTGGTGATGTTGGGTTTGGCTTTAGCGTGGTCTTATTATTATTATTAGTCACTTATTGTTTTAGGGTTGACACTTAGCTAATTATTAATGCTCATAAATCTATAAAGCCATTAGAATAAAGTAATTACATAGAGTCAGAACAATTTTTAATATATTTTCAATCAAAGTAAATTTTCAATTGAACGTTATAGTTGAGAGTTAGAATTTGATAATTTTTAGAAAATAAACTATAAATCAGTTTGTTAGAAGAGACAAAATTACAAAAATAGTCAGATATTTTAAGAAATTTACATTACATTTTTTTTTCGCTAAGGGGCACCAGTGGCGGCGATTAGGGTGTGCAAGTGGTGCAACCGCACCGGGCCCCCCTTTTTAAGAGACCCCCAGTTTAGTATATATTTGTTAATATTTATAGTTTTATATATAAATGTTTTGAATTTTTAGTGTATTTGTTAAATATTTCGTAAAGAAAACAATTTGATGAGAATCAAACAGTCAAGATGCTTTGCTTTCTGCAGAGGAGTCATTCAAGGTAAACTATTTCTTGTACGTTATTGACCAAGCAATTGCTTCACTTACAACAAGGTTCGAACAATACCAAGAATATGAGAACATCTTTGGTTTCTTGTTTACTTCGAACAAGTTGAAGTCCTGACGACAGTCTTAAGTCTTGCTGTAGTCGTCTTGAAGCTGCATTGAAGAATAACGATAAACCTGATATCGACGCAGATGAGCTATACATGGAGTTAAGTCTGTTAAAGAATTTTTGGCCTAACAGTATGGGGCCAACTAAAGTTCTAAGATATCTGAAGGAGCTAGATTGTTTTCTTAATGCAACTATCGCGTATAGAGTATTATTGACTATTCCGGTCACTGTGACATCTGCGGAAAGAAATTTCTCAAAATTAAAATTGTTGAAGTCTTACTTGAGGTCTACAATGTCACAAGAGAAACTTAATGCATTGTCATTTATAGCTATTGAGAATGATATATTAGAAAGTGTTAATTATGAAATGTTGATCGACAACTTTGCTACGAAAAATGCTAAAAGAATGACACTTTTCAAGAAATAAGTATGTTGCATCTTTTTTAGAGTAAAGTTGTATTTGTGCATTAGTAACACTCTAAATATTTGTAGTTTTTTTTTGTAGCATAAAATTTGACTTTTGTTAATGTTTTGCGTAATATCAAAAAACTTTTTATTTTCTATAACAATTAACTTTTCGTGATTTATGGGGCCCCATTTGTGATTTCGCGCTGGGTCACTCAAATCAATGAGATGGCCGTGAGGGGCACGTACACACCTGCCCCGCCTCTGTATGTAACATGAAAGTTTATAAATTTTGAAGACGTCGTTAAAACCCAAACAATAAATTAAGATCCAAACCTTTAAAGTAGTATCACAAATTCCAAAGGTGGAAGTTTATTATTATTATTATTAAAAAAAAAAAAAAAAAATTGTTTACATAAGAAGAGGAGTGTGGCCATCGTAGTTCTACTAATTTGTATCAGAATGTTTAGAACTTAAAAAGAGAAACTGGCATTATCGGATATTGTTTTCACTTTAGAGGCACCTCTAAGCAATATGATACGTGTCAAACATATGTAGTTTGTTATTAGATGTATTCGAGATATAAACTTTACAAACGTGGCGATATAATGTAAAGAGGTTAAATGAACACTTGTGAGCCGGTAATCTAACCTGGTGACATTTGTTACGATGGGAAACCAAAATTCTGTTGTGACAAAATATGCATGGCCATTGAAGAGGTAAGATAGTGCCCAAAAAGACAAGTGTCTTTTAGTTACACGTTATAGTGAAATCTTGTATTGCCTTATAGATTTAAAGATAGATATACATGTTCGATTGTGCGTTTTTTAAATTGTTGTAGGTCGTGACTCGTGGCATTGCTTTAGAAATACCAAAGCTGTATGAATGAATTTCAATAGCAAATGTATATATTACAACAAAGTTGTATTGAACTTTTAATTTGGCTAGATATATAACTATCATATAAACAGAATAAAACCTCACTTGGAATTGATCGGATTTTTAATGAAATAATCTTTGCGCAGTTGAACTAGATTAAGAGGAAAGTTCAACTGATACTTTTTGGTGCATCATTTATTAAATTGCATACATATCCCAGATGACATTTTAACTTCTATACATAATAAACAGCGGTTTGAATTGAGAAGCATTTTATATTTCTTCAAATTCATGTATCGCAAATTGTTTCGATGACTGTAAGAGCATTGGGTATGATAACGTATTCCCACGTTAAAGCTTAACTTTCCGGCGTTAAATGGTGCGTTAACCTACCGTGTTTCGGCATTAAAGGCACGTTAACGTGCCGTGTTAAAGGAATGACGCGGCGTTAAACGTGAAATGAATAAAAAAATTCATAAACACCCCCTATAACGGCTGAAATTAGCCGTTAGAATTAAAAAAAAAAATCATTTTCACCCCTTAATGTTTAAAAACGGCTAGATTGTTAAATAAATAAATAATTTTTCAAAACCAATTTCTAACCACTATAAATGCCCATTTAACGAATAATTTTTTCCACACTTCCGCTACTCAATATACTCTACAATACATTTCTATTAGCAAATAAATAAATAAATAAATAAATAAATAAAATAAAAAAATGTCGGGAGGCAAAAACAACAACAACAATGAATCGTTCATGAATCTCCTCGGTGGGTGGAATAACCCAAACGCTGGTTCATCTTCAAATCCGAATTGGAGTAACCCAAACCAATTCGGTATGTCGAGTCAAGAAGTTTTTCAACAACATCAAGCAATGCAATATTGGCAAGAAAGCCAACAAAACACCCTAAACTCCGATTTCCAAAATCTACAATTCACACAACAACCACAACATTCACAACCGAAAAAAATGAAGTTCCCGAAACACCTACGTCTCCACCAAAGAAATTCAAACGTGGTGGTAAACGAAAGTCCAAAAAATTCAAAGACCCCGAACCAAACGAGGACAATGAAGAAAACGAGACCAACGTGCATATATGTTGGACTCCAAGTGAAGAAAAATTATTTGCCGAGTGTTATGTGGCCGCAAGTAAGGATCCACGTGTCGGGCATAGCCAAGAGCGCGATACGTTTTGGCAGCGGGTATAACGTGAGTTCAATAGAAAAAAATTTCAAAACCGCAACAAAGATATGCTCCAAGGCAAGTGAAAAATGTTGGGATTGTAATAAGTTCAACGGTTGTTTCAAACGGACGCAACGCAATAAAAAAAAGTGGGGAAAGTGAGGTGGATATCCTCAAACGGGCGCAACAAACGTATCGTGATGAGCACAAAGCCGCTCCGTTTAACAACGAGGAGGCTTGGGGTGTTTTGCGTAAACATAGAAAATGGGACGAACCGGATCCGGTTGCTTTAACCGGCGATGTCCCAAGCCAAACAAACGAGGCTTTGTTTGGTCATGAATCATGATGAAGAGTCACACCTTATGGGAAAAAACGTGATTCGAAGAAAGCTAAATCTGAGACAACGACAAGCACCGGGGGAACGAGTATGAGTGGATCTTTTTTGTCGTTTCAATTCGGGGAGGCTATGCAACAAGAGTATCGTTTAAAACGTGAAAATACGGCCAAAGCGTATCGGGCGGCCGCAGAAAAAGAAGAAACACTAATGAAGTTGAAAGAGTTTGAATTGTTGTTGCTCGACACTACCGGCAATGATCCAAACTATGTGCATTTGATCAATCAAGAAAAGGACCGAATCATCGAAAAATATGGGTTGGAAAAGCGTTAAGAATGAATAGTTATTTTTTTTTTTTTTTCTTTTTTTTTTTTTTTTTTTGAATTCCATATTGTAATATATTGATCGAACTAATGTTATGGTTTTAAATAAATGAAGTATTTGTTTAAGTTTAGGGGTTGAATTTGAAAATAATTGAGGTAAAGTTGAGTTAAGGTGAGTTATTGTAAAAGATGTTTTTTCGTGAGTTAAGGTGAAAAAGTTAAAGCTGATGTGACACTGACATTGCGGTATATTAAAGTTTAACTTGTTGGGATCATACCTTATGCTCTCTAAGGGTTTAAGAAGTTAATTGATATTGCTTCTCCAATCTCAGTCATGCTACTGCTATCTATGTTAATAAGTTGTATGATTTGATATCAATTTTTTTTGTCGGTTAAAAGAGAAAATTTGCCATTGAAATATATCAAAATAGTTATTTTGCCATCCATCTTTTGAGCCACCCTTAGAGTAGAGGGTGCAGTGACTAGAGGGTGCAGTGAGGAGATTCATCTTCTCATTTGGGGGTCACGGGTGATACATCATCTTACATCTTCTTCATAACTAACCCCTCATTCTTCCGTTCTGCAGCATGGTTGGGTATTGGGTGGAGGTATTTCACAGGCATCAAACATTTGCTGGGTAGGGTTGATGGGTACCATTATGGTACACAGGGTTGAGGTGTCCCTGCCAATCTACACTTTTTGATCCAACTAACCCCCCATTCACTAACAACTAACCGCAACTTACTTATATGAGGCCCACCACTTACAACTTTATTTTTTTTATTCATTTCATTAAATAAACTAAATTCATTTCATTAAATATAAAAATACATTAATACAAATAATATTTCTTATAAAAAAAAGTTAAAAAAAAATAAAAAATAAAATAATACAAAACAATACAAATAATGTCAAAAACGTTATTTGCATTATTCGGTCTTCTTGTGTTTTGATAATCACAAAATATAAAGACACGTTACGTAAAGTTACGGTTAATAAGTTTTTAATCGAGGAAACTCATTTCTTTTACGTAGCTACTACAACGTCACTTCAGATATGAACAAACTTTATATCGTCATTAGTAAAGTGATCAAAGAATTTTATTTTCTCATAAACTTACATTTTTAAGTTTGACAAAACATTTTTACAAAAGTATTTTTGTGTTTTTAAAGAAATGTTTTATTAAGAAAATTGATACGTGGGAATCGCACCAGGCTTTACCTCTCAAGTGATCTTGAGAAGCTTACAACCCCCACCAGGCAGTGTACCTGATCGTTGTAGTATAGTATAGTGACAAGTACCGGGGGATTGATCGTTCAGCTAGGAATAGTGTCGTTAGGATTGAAATTAATCTAACTAGATCTAAAGGTGAAGGATGATTCTTTTTATATTTTTATATTTTATGAAAAGCAAGTAAAAATCTCGGGTTTTGGAAGAAGGGACGGAATTAGTTGCTAATCAACTAACCCAAAAGCTACTAATTAAACTAATTAACAAGAAAAGTAAACTAGGGTTCTACAAGATAAGTGAAGCATGTCTACCCATGATATGTTACTCCTTGCTAGCTATCCAATCCTACCTATTGAATTGTAACCCTGCTTTAATTGACGGGTTGTATTCCTTAATACCATTCATGGGGTGGCGCACTTAACTCCCAAATTCTATGAGCTCTTATCTCCTCCTATGCCATGCCCAGCACAACCATAGGGATTATAAATAGTGGCTCATGCATTAAATACAACCAATAAAGACCTAGTGCACATCGGTTCATGTTTCCTAAGACGTTCAAGCATGTTACCATTTGGAGATCTGCCAGTTTTCTTAAGCCTAACATCGAATTCATTCAATCAAAACAAGAATCAATAGGAAACAAGAATTATAAACTAAACCAACTAGATCTATTGAAATTGTCACGCCTTAATTGATGAGGATAGACACACACATCAACAAGCCCCTCATCAATGGAGATAGACACAACATCAACAAGAAATCAATGAGATCTAATCAATTATATACAAGTTTCACATAATCACAAGTAGACACAAGGTGAATTAGCAAATCATAATCAAAGAAAAGCAAACAACAATAATAATGAAAGACATGATTGAGATAGAATCATCAAACCAATATATGATGTTTATGGAGTGATTGAAACCCTCTAAGTTGCTGGAAAAACACCCACCTAAACCCAGGAATCGACCTTAGGGTTTAGGGCTTACAAAATGTGAAGTTATGATGTTATATTTATAGGCATGTTTTATGTCGGCAAGGCTTGACGGCGTCAGCTCTTTCTCTTGACGCCGTCATGACCATTTTTTCACCAAATTGTAGATCTCTTCGTACTCTTCGCGTGGGCTTTTGAATCACCTAAATCCGAGTTCGTATGCAAAAGTTATGACCAAAACAATATCAGCTACTCCGCGCGCAAGTTTTGACAAGTTAACACGTGACGGCCTTGGTGACGCCTTCAGGTACTCGTGACGGCCTAGCTTGACGCCGTCATGAACTTACTGGACCGTCACGTACTTTATCCACTTCCACCTCTTGTATTACTCTTGACGCCGTCATGAAGAAGCTTGTGACGCCGTCAGGTACTGTTTCCAGCAAGGAAAATTAAGACTTTGTCGTTTTCTTCACTTTTATGCTCCAAAAACGTCCAAAATGCTTCCTTTTCCAGAATTCACTCCCAAAGTACCTAAAATCACAAAAGGAACGATTTAGGGCAATATTTGATCAAATAAATTCGAATTCGGGCTAAAATGACCCCTAAAAACGGTTCATTTTTCGCCTTATCATATATCCCTACACTTGGGATTTGCTTATCCTCAAGCAAATGAGCTTTTCCACTAATAAAAATACAAGTTAGGGGTCATCTAACACTAATATAAAAGTAATTACAACAAATGATCGTTCCACTTTAATCAAAACAAGCACGTAAATTATACACTAGCACCTCACATTAAGTATTTGGATACTCTCATCTCTCGGGTGTTGTAAATTTATATGTCATAATTGGAAATGGAGAAATATCACTCTTTACCTGTCATAGCAAATAGATTACCATAGGCTTGGGAAAGGATCAAACCTCCACCACTTGGCGTAAGCACCTAGGATAAACTATCAAAGAGGTCTTTTAAAGGGTTATAACGTTAGGTGTAGGGGATATGGAAGACACGGTTTTGTTGGATAAACGGATATTTTACTGGTGGCAAGTCAATTGTCTTAGTTAACTACATGTACAATGAGGCGTTGTTAAGCCAAGACTCGACTCAATTTAAACTAACTATGACTCTTTTTGGATTTTTTTTTTCAAGAAACTATTTGACTTAAACATAAATAAAAGAAACGGATGGTAGCCCGTATGTTTTTCTCTTTTCTTTTTCTATTTTTTTTTTCTTTCCTTTTTTTTTCGATTTTTTTTTTTTTTTTTTTTTTACATACACTCTTACTCTACCATCCAAAACAATACATCAAAGGGAGCTCATTTCCTCCCTACACTTGAGCTTTTATATACTTTACAATCAACTATTCTAATGACTCGAATCAAGATAATCAAAACACTTGGAGTACTTTTAAATATTAACGCACATATGGGGGTAATATATGATGTTCTTCCCCATTACTCCATAACACAAGTACTTTACCCATGAGTCCCAATTGTCCCAAAACAATATGTACAAGATATGACTCGACTTAGCAACCATGTAATCAATTAGACAACTAACAAAGGGTTTAAACAATTAACAATAATGCACTAAAGATGAGCGCATACAAGGAAGGCTAAGGTGATTTGGTTGCACATTTGGGGTGGATTGTAAACAAATTCTTCCTTTAAGTAAAATGCTTAAAGTTAGAAACGAAAAGATAGGCTCGGAGGGGTGTACTAGGGGTATCGTGTACTAAAAATGAGTACAACGCAAAGGTGTGGGAGAATTACTTGACCTATGAAGTCAATGTAATTATATTACAGGTGTAGAACAAGGGTTATCCTAATGCCTCTTATCATGTAGTAAATCCTAACTACACGAATGTAGTCTCACTAGCGGTCTCGGGATGCATCGCTATCACAAGTTCTAGAATCTAATTACTACCGGTACACTCATAAGCACCAACAATGAATGCTTTTTCCTAAAGATCTAAGGGCGAACCTCACATATTTGGGGTGGAAATTTTTGAGTGGTATGGTTTTTTTGTGCTAGTCATACAACTCCTATCCATGAGACGCTTATTAAGACTAAAGTTTCACTCCTACATGTTGCAAAAAATTTTAAATTTGGTGCTAAAATTGCCCTAACAAATATTTCTCTCAGTTTTATTACACATTCACTATTAAACAAAACAAAAACCAAGTGGAGTAATAGTTTCTAATATACCCTCCCTACACTTAAACCGAACATTGTCCCAATGTTCTAGATAAAAGATGTAAAAGTAAATAAACAAGAATGAAAGAAACTAATACTCCCCTGATTCGTTCACCGTGGATAATGTGACAACATGGTTAAATCTACCTCCAAGAAGACGAACGTTGAAAGCTTCCCTCCAGAAATATAAATCATCTTCTTGTTCTGTAACAACAAACACAAAAACCAAAGCATCAAACCGAACAAAAATCACAACTAGATGTAATTCCAGACTTAGAAATAGAAACAAGACAAAGCAACAAAAGGATAGGATACTTGTGGAATGAATTACAAATAGGAACTCATAAAACATATCCACAATTATTGACACACAAACAAGATAGAATATATGCTAATCATGAATTGTGAAGTTTTCATGTTCGAATTTAGTTCTTTTTAACAAGATATAAATTTCCCTACACTTATCTTTTTGTAAAATACCTTTATATGCAATTAAGACGAGGTTAAAAACAAAATAAAGCATTTTCACAAATTATTCGAAACATGAAAATTAAACAACTATGATTAAGCATATATGACACAAATAAACAAATAAAATAAAAACATCAAACAATTAAAAATATGAGTTGGGTTGCCTCCCAACAAGCGCATGTTTTTGTTCGAGTCACGAGCCTGACTCTACCCTTATTTAACGGAAATAGGGGAGGTTTTCCCTACACTTAGGATTAAGTGTGGGTGGAAGTAGTGATACACACCCTTAGGGTGGAAATATGCCACGTGAGGTGAAGGGGGTGAGTGAATTGCTTCCTTCATCCTAAAACTACTCGGATAATATAGGTTGATGGGTGGGTCGGTTCCTCTTTTGTCTTCTAGAAATAAATCTAAGGATGGGAAGTTGTGTAAAGGTTGAGGTTCCGGTTCATCAACATTAGGAAATTCCCTAAAACTAGGAGTAAGGTTATCACTACAAGTATCCAAACCTATATCCTCTAGTGGTGCTTGGTCCAAGGGTTCTACCTCAATTAGGGTTCCTATAGTATCATCTACTTCTTCCGGGTAAGTCACGGGCGGTGTATGTGCCTCAAATGATGGTAGGACTTGTGGGGTACTTTGTGGGCTTGGATTATCCACCTCATCCTCCATTATACCTAGATTACCTATATGTTTGTTTTGTACTAAGGCATTACATGACAACCACTTAGGTATCTCAACACTAATATATTCATCCCCAAACAAACTTGTTTCATGATCCTGGAAATTTATATTCAATTGACTTGTACTAACGTTTGTTGGGTTGTCTACCCTATAATAATATTGGGCACAATCTTCTATGGCATCCCATGCTTCTTCAGCACTTAATTCCCTAAAGTCCCCATTGGCAAAATCCTCAATGCGCATTTGGTCATATTGGCCAACACGATAGTAAAAGGTTCGGGTTAGGAATGCTAAAGCGAAACTATGATGAGGGAATTTTCGGAGTAAATTTCTAAAACGAGTCCATGCATCATATATGGGTTCATCTCGATATTGTTTGAAATTCGAGATGTCAATAGGGTAGAATGGCCTTTGTGATTGGTGGTATGGTGGATTCGCGTACTCCATAATGGTGAACGGAAGAGTCAATGGAAATTATGAACAAACGCACAAAGAAAAAGATAGACTACATGAAAGCTAATAAAAAGAAAATAAAAAATCTCACTAAAAAGGAATCTAATGAGTAGACCTAATAAAATTAAAATTTCAACCTAAGCAATAACTATTCCCCGGGCTGCGGCGCCAAAAACTTGATACGTGGGAATCGCACCAGGCTTTACCTCTCAAGTGATCTTGAGAAGCTTACAACCCCCATCAGGCAGTGTACCTGATCGTTGTAGTATAGTATAGTGACAAGTACCGGGGGATTGATCGTTCAGCTACGAATAGTGTCGTTAGGATTGAAATTAATCTAACTAGGTCTAAAGGTGAAGGATGATTCTTTTTATGTTTTTATATTTTATGAAAAGCAAGTAAAAATCTCGGGTTTTGGAAGAAGGGGCAGAATTAGTTGCTAATCAACTAACCCAAAAGCTACTAATTAAACTAATTAACAAGAAAACTAAACTAGGGTTCTACAAGATAAGTGAAGCATGTCTACCCATGATATATTACTCCTTGCTAGCTATCCAATCCTACCTATTGAATTGTAACCCTGTTTTAATTGACGGGTTGTATTCCTTAATACCATTCATGGGGTGGCGCACTTAACTCCCCAATTCTATGAGCTCTTATCTCCTCCTATGCCATGCCCAGCACAACCATAGGGATTATAAACAGTGGCTCATGCATTAAATACAACCAATAAAGACCTAGTGCACATCGGTTCATGTTTCCTTAGACGTTCAAGCATGTTACCATTTGGATATCTTTCAGTTTTCTTAAGCCTAACATCGAATTCATTCAATCAAAACAAGAATCAATAGGAAACAAGAATTATAAACTAAACCAACTAGATCTATTGAAATTGTCACGCCTTAATTGATGGAGATAGACACACACATCAACAAGCCCCTCATCAATGGAGATAGACACAACATCAAAAAGAAATCAATGAGATCTAATCAATTATATACAAGTTTCACATAATCACAAGTAGACACAAGGTGAATTAGCAAATCATAATCAAAGAAAAGCAAACAACAATAATAATGAAAGACATGATTGAGATAGAATCATCAAACCAATATATGATGTTTATGGAGTGATTGAAACCCTCTAAGTTGCTGGAAAAACATCCACCTAAACCCAGGAATCGACCTTAGGGTTTAGGGCTTACAAAAAGTGAAGTTATGATGTTATATTTATAGGCATATTTTTTGTCGGCAAGGCCTGACGGCCTCAGCTCTTTCTCTTGACGCCGTCATGACCATTTTTTCACCAAATTGTAGATCTCTTCGTACTCTTTGCGTGGGCTTTTGAATCACCTAAATCCGAGTTCGTATGCAAAAGTTATGACCAAAACAATATCAGCTACTTCGCGCGCAAGTTTTGACAAGTTAACACGTGACGGCCTTGGTGACGCCTTCAGGTACTCGTGACGGCCTAGCTTGACGCCGTCATGAACTTACTGGACCGTCACGTACTTTATCCACTTCCACCTCTTGTATCACTCTTGACGCCGTCATGAAGAAGCTTGTGATGCCGTCAGGTACTGTTCCCAGCAAGGAAAATTAAGACTTTGCCATTTTCTTCACTTTTATGCTCCAAAAACGTCCAAAATGCTTCCTTTTCCAGAATTCACTCCCAAAGTACCTAAAATCACAAAAGGAACGATTTAGGGCAATATTTGATCAAATAAATTCAAATTCGGGCTAAAATGACCCCTAAAAACGGTTCATTTTTTGCCTTATCAAAAATATATTCAAAATTCAAATGTGTAACAACTATATTTCCCCCCAAAATTGTTGAGTCTTCACCAAATAAGTTTTCACCACGTAAGGACAAAAATGGGAGCGTCTGTCGGGACGGTCCCTTAAAGTGGCCGGCGGTCCCTTAGTGATAAAGGACCGTCGCCTATTTAAGGGACCGCCACCTACCTCCTGTCGTGTATAAATAGTGAACAGTTTCTCTTCAGAAAATGAGAGTCTTACAAACACAAAAATTTTCTGTTTCATTTTTCTTTGTTCTTTGATCACTATAGCATGTCGGCATATGTTTATAAGTGATTTCCTCTTCCGCAATATGTAAGAGAAGAACTCTCGACGTAGATGAAGATTTGAGATGTTGAAGTGTGTTCCTCTTCCGCAAAGTGCAAGATAAGAACTCTCGACGTAGATAAAGATTTGAGATGTTATAGGTGTCCACAGACAAACATAACAAGTGTTACAGTTATAGGTCTTGTCAATATTGTAAATACTTCCGACTTGTGTGTGAGTCGAGGATGGAGTTATGTGTGTGAACATGGAAGAAGAAGAAGATCCAAGAATTCTTGTAACTAAATTAGTTTATGTATTTGTTATGAGGAGAGTGACGTCCTAGTGTGTAGGTGTAACAACCATGATTTTAGCAGGTTAGTTAGACTTTTAGTTTCGGGTTAATCTAACTTTGTTTGGTGTGTTTGGGTAGTTATATGGGTGTTATTGTGTGTTATAGTATGGTTAGTATTTGAGTTAGCACTAAATCCCTTCGCGTTTTGGTTGTTATTGTGATTTTTGATGATGTTGATTTTGGGAAAGTTCATTTTGATCACCTCTGGGGTGTAGAAATGACTTGTGTATATTTGGCGTTTTGAGTTTTTGCGTAACGAGTCTTCGTTCAAGTTATTGAGCGTTAGTAAGTTACGGGGATGTTGTTTTTGTGAGAAAATGCTTATGGAATGTGTAAAAATCTATTTTTGAAAATGAATATTTTTCGATTTGTCGTAAAATTAAGGTTTATCGCGAAAGACGTTAGGTTTTGTTATGGGAATACATAAAATATGAAAAGTATGAGGTTTTGAGTGTAATAAATTAATTAATAAAAAAAAATATTATTTAGGGGGGGGGGGGCGGCCAATTAAGGGTGTTAAGGGAAAAAAAGAAACCAAATTTGATACCAAATACAACTCTAAGCCTTAAGGGTTATCCAAATTAATTATAAATACAAAATCAAAACTCCCCTATCCTTTTTTACTGCATATTGAGTCGACACAAGGGGGATCCAGGAAGAAAAAATTAGGGTTTCATAATCGTCTAGCAATAATCAAGAATCAAGGTAAAATCTTTAACCCTTATATGTAATTAATCAATTATTGTTATGATTCATGTAATAATTAATATGATGGAATCTAGGGTTTATATACTTCTGTAAATTATTGAAGTAAAACATGTTAGGATGATTAGATGTTAATATTATGGTTAATGGTTAAGGGAATTGAGTGTTAAACGCGTTAGATTATGTGTTAGGATTTGGACAGATTTGTAAGGCTGTAAAGATGTGAGTGTACATAACAGATGGTGATGAGTTAAGTCACGAATTTTAGGTCTAAATTGTAGTATAATGAAATAGATTTCCAAAAAGTCCAGCTACGATCAATTTTGTGATCGGGAAGTCGGTCTTTTGATTTTTCTTTGTTAAGGTGTCAAAGCTGTCAAACCGGGACAGATTTTGGGTAAAAGTTTGAGGGTGGCATGTGGTTGTAAAAGTGATATTTTGACTTGGTCTTCTGGAATAGTTAAGTTTTAGGTTATATTAGACTACCACGAAGAGGATTCGTGATAAAAACTTGTGGAAGTAATTATTAAAAATCAAAACTTTTTGGTGTGCGTTCAGATCTGAATTTGAGTAGTTGACAAGTTTGAATTTTCTGTGAGTACTTGTGTGTGTTATTGGTCCATGGCCTTCTGGGATTAGCTTCTATGCTTATGAGAGACCATGGTAAATTTTTGGTGTGAGTTGTTGAGCTTTATTTGTCGTGATTTCATGTGAGTGAATGTACTCAAAAATTCTGCGTTTTCTGAGTTTTAGAGTGCAAGGGATTTAGTGAGTATTAAGTTATGGTAGTGGTTAGTGTGGTGTCTAGGAGATCCATGGTGGGTCATATGAGTCTTAGACATCCATCATATGTGTATTACATGGGTTGTAGCTTTTAGCTTGACCTTGTGTAATGTGGATTATTTTGTGTGCAATAGATTGTGAATTGTTTTGTGGAAGCTGCGGAGTTTAAGGTGAGTTCATAGTCCCATATTTTTACTTTGTTTTAAACTTGGGATGGGAATGATGCTTGTCTTAAATGATTTGATTTACTGTGATTATGTGTGTGGTATTAAAGAGCTTGGACTTATAATGTTATCGTATGCATGCTATGTGTGATTATTTGCTTGTGTGGATGTATATGGGATCCAATTAGGAGGATGTTTATCCTGTTGCTTGCGCATGCGACCTAATTTATGTTTAATGTGTTAATGGGATCCAATTAGGAGGATGCTTATCCTGTTGCTCGCGCATGCGACCTAATTGATGAGATGTTTGATGGGATCCAATTAGGAGGATGCTTATCCTGTTGCTCGCGCATGCGACCTAATTGATGATATGTTTGATGGGATCCAATTAGGAGGATGCTTATCCTGTTGCTCGCGCATGCGACCTAATTGATGATTATGGGGTCGGAGGACACGAGCCGTCCTAATGGTTGCCTTATGACTGTTGTTGCCTTTATGTGTGATTAATGACTTGCAAATGCATGTAGCTATATGATAACTATAATTATTTGTCCAGCTATATTTTGTAATCACAGTGAATTCGGTTGCCTTGTGTGTTGAGTCTAAAACCTATGAATCTCACCAACGTTATGTTGACATTTTAAGCATCATTTTCAGGTGAGCATTCTAAGGCCAAAGTTGAGGGCAGCAATTAGGCGAGACTTAGTTGCATGGAGACTTACTTATGTTTTGGGATTTGATTTTATTTGGATTTAGATATGATACATTTATGTTTTATGTTTGGTACTTTCAAACTTATTGAAGTTACCTTTTGGATTTTATTTTGTTTATCTTTGGGTATTGTTACAACACTGTGTGTTGGTACATTGCTCTATTTATGTGCATGTAGTTGTTCTCTATGTTGACACCAGGTGTTGTGATGATATCCATAAAGTTACACTCGCGCGTTTCCGCCGTGGCGAGGTGTGACAGTAGGTTAGGACTTAGTATATCTTGTGTGAAGGCTTGGATCGGGAAAGGATCCAAGTGTGTCTTGTGTGAAGGCTTGGATTGGGAGAAGATCCAAGTGTGTCTTAGTGTGAAGGCTTGAATCGGGTGAAGGTTCAAGTGACCGGGAGTGCTCGTTTGTGTGAAGGCTTAGATCGTTTTTCGATCTAAGTGGGACAAGAGTGCTTGTTCGTGTGGCCACGTGGGCCTTGGTGTAGATTGGTTCTAGCTAGGATTCGAGATTTCGCTTAGTGTCGTTAAACCTTGTGTAAGCTTGTGTACGGATTGTTCTGTCTGAAGGACTGTGTTGATATAGTGATTGATAACTCTCGTGTGTAGTACTCGGGGAGTAGAGTAGGACGAAGGAGTGAGCTTCGTGCAGAACCACTATAAATCGCCGTGTCTCTTTGGTTGTGTTCTTTCCTTACTCTTTACATTACTCGTTTGTTTATATTTGTTAGTAGCTAAATTGATATCATATAACTAGTAGAATTCAACATGTTCGCAAAAGAATATTAACCGGACCTAAAAACGGCGAAATGTTTTAGTAAGTAAAAAGAAACGTTGAAACTATTCAACCATCCCTTCTAGTTTCTACCTAAACCAAATATCTAAGTGAGCCAACTAAACCCACATTGTTAACATTGACCATAGCCCACTAGTTTTCTACTACTTCTACAACATCAAATAACCCAAAAAAAAAAAAAAAAAAAAAAAAAAAAACGAATCATCTTCTTCTTCTTATACCCACTGTAGACACACACCACACACACTTAAACCCAAAAATATATATTGATTTATAGATCGGAAAATAAATTGCAAAGTCCTTTTGTCACTTTTGTCAGAATCTTGAGCTCGTCGTGCAAACGAGTAGCAACCAAACGGCCAGCTTTGAGGGGGGGGGGGGGGGGGGGGGGGGGCGGTGGCAAAAGTGGCGAGCTATGAACAGATTCCACGTAGGAGTGGCGAGCTAACACGAGTAGCTACACCTTCCGCTCTTATTTACCACTTAACATGATCGGTTAGAGCACGTTTGCCATTCTCCCGTTAAACTTGATGACTAAATATTATATTTGTGTGTTCTACTTGGTGCGATGTGGTATCATTTGTGGGTCTAGTTGGCACATGATTGACATTGATTAGCCCTAACAATTACTTATTAGCCCGTCAAAATAAAACAAGCGGGAATGATTCATGTTAAACAGGGGTGATCAGGCATCACAAACCTTATAATATCAGGTTATGTTGGGTCTTTGTTTCATGGCGAACTTTAATATAGTTGAGATAGAAGAACGTTTTATTAATTCCAAAATCAGGAAAAATCATTTTCATTGATAAAATTCAATACACTATAAACATTAATAGATGTAGATTTTAATGTTTCTATATCCATTATGATATATTGATTTTCACACGTTCGATGGCAACATGCATGAGCCGTTCTCTTTTATTTTGTTGCGCGGCAACATTAGAACAAGCATATCAAACTTAGTTCGACAACATTACTTATTAGCCCGCCAATTGCTTATTATCCATTGCTAAAAGGTTTTGTTGTGCTACAACAAAACGACAGTCATTTCAAACTTAGTTTGAGTATAGACCAAATCTCCAAAATATAGACTTATTTAAACGATGGCAATTAGATAATGAACGTGAATTAAAAACGAGGTTATTTTTCTTCATGTAGAAAAGAGTGGTGTGATGAAGATGGAATCTAAAGGATGCTTTGTTTGTTCCTTTTATAGGTTTTGGATATCTATTTTACTCCTGTAGCCAAAATCATTCTTGCCAAATCTGATATATTATGTACTTAACAAAATATTCTCAAAATTAACGGAATAATTTTCATGTAAACTCACCAAGTACCAAAATTATACATTTTTAACAATGTTCAATTGCTAATACAAACTTATTATATAGTTTGATGGTAATTTAGGGTACCAAAATAACTCTTTTAGCATATTTTCAATGGCAAATTTGCTCTTTAAACCTATTACAACAACACTTGCAACAATACAATTCTAAACTTGCAACACCAGCGCCCAAAAAACCCAATGATTGCACTACGTCCAAACAGGGACATCATGATGTGATAATCTAACATACAAAGGTAAAGCCCCATCGCCTAAACGCATAATCAATATGGACGATCACTCGTTAGAGAGCATAATATATGTTAAAAACCAACCACGACCATTGACTCTAGAAAAATAACCTTTCGAAAATTAAACCAAACAGTTTCGCCCATATAATCTGACCGGGTGGTGATAATACGAGAGTAGAGATGGTTGACTAAAAAGATACACAGGAATGTATAAACACCACCTCATGAGACGACCTGAGCCAAACTACCTCTCAAGATCCTTAACACTTATCCTTGACGCTCGATTCGACCCTCTCCCTTTTACTCTTGAATGCAACCACCATTGGCTAAACATAACATGAAAACAACCGAGTCGAGCTAAGCAACATCTCCAGAACCTTAATGATTTATGGTTGACCCAGTGACGGAGCCAGAATTTATTATCCGGGAGGGCCAAAATCTTATATTTTAAAAACTTAAGTTGTCTTATAAATGCAAAGTGCCCACGATAAATGTTTCATGAATTAAAAGCGAAATGTGGAGGCTTCATGTGTTAGTACATTGATTTAATAGTCATGCATAAGGGTAAGTACATAAGATTAGTGATTCGAGTAATTGAAAAAATTTGTACGGTACAAGGTAGTTTAAGCAACATCAAAAGTATATCAATTACACAATATTGGGTGACTTAATTTAATGTGCAAGAGGATTTGTGCACAAATTGTAGTACGGTACAAGGTAGTTTAAACAACATGAAAAATATATCTTCTAGTGAAAATTGCATAAATCGTCCCTAAACTTTGGCCAGATTGCAAGTTTCGTCCCAACCATTTCGAAAGTGCAGAAATCGTCCCTGTGGAAAACCTTTGAGTAAATTTTCGTCCCTGATTGGGACGAAACATGCAATTTGGTTGGGACCAAATATGCAATCTTGCCAAAGTTTAGGGACGAAAATTTGCTCAAAGGTTTTCCACAGGGACGATTTCTGCACTTTCGTAATTGTTGGGACGAAACATGCAATCTGGCCAAAGTTTAGGGACGATTTATGCAATTTACTCCATCTTCTATACTATCTAAAGATTGGAGTGCTTAATTTAATGCGCAAGAGGCATTGTGCACAAAAGTTTGTACGGTACAGTATGTTTTGCATGAGGAATCGTGAACAAAAGTTTGTATAGTACAACATGTTTCAAGCCATCTCTAAACCTCAAAGAATACAAACCAAAAATTCCATGAATGCATAAATTAAACACACCAATTAGTGGTTAGTCTTTTTATCTTCCCGTCCATGAGTTACAAATATTTTATCAACTATATAACGTGTCAAAAATTACACACAACAAACCACAACTTCCTCCAAACCGCGTGCACATTGGGCTACAACTTATTATGGTGGTAAAGTAAGCATCATATCGTCTTACTTATTTAGCATATTGAATTTATATTATTTTATATAAATTTTACGTGTGCTTTGTGTGTGTAACAATGTAGGACATAAAGATGGTGCTTAGGAGGTTTGATAGTAACATCATCTTCTCTAATGGTTTAAGAGATCCTACATATCGTTGTCTTATCAATTAAGTGGAACGTGCGCGAACATTTTTACTTTGATCGAAAATGCAATATATTGATTAGCTGTATTTAAGTTACTAATGATCAACTATATCTAATTGTTTTTTGTAGCACGTCAAGAAACACTAAAGAAAGAGATCGAGAAGTCACAAAATTTTTATTAAGAACAAAACATGCATAAGGCCAATGAACAACAACGACAAAGACGACGACGACGACAACAACAACAACAACAACAACAACAACAACAACAACAACAACAACAACAACAACAACAACAACAACAACAACAACACGGCCACCGGTGGGATGAATACTTAGCATTCATATTAATTAATAGTATGTTACAAATTAAACATGCAATATTTTACTTCATATAATACCTCTAAACGGGCTAATACTATTGATTCGTTAGCAAGTAAGTTTATTAAAAATAATGTGATGAGCATTCAATTTTTAGTCAATAATTATTACTACATTTTGTTGGTGCATTTTAATACTTTTGCTCTTAATGTAGTTTTTTGTTTTGTGGTGTGTTAATGTCACTTTCTTAATTAAACGTCTTGTAATATTGTGTGACTTTGATATTTGATATGACTGCGTAAATTATGTCGATGTTACATATTGAAAATGGTAGTATATAATAAAAATATCTTCACACTATCATCTTAACAATAAGAATCTTATAAATCGAAGACGTATATAAAGGAGAAGAAAATTGTATTTCAAATGTTATCCTACACCTATCACGAGGTAAGCATTATTCATTTGAGTTTGAGATCATGTGATTCATGTCGTCATACTGTAAATACTTAGAGTGAGTTACTAATGAATGCTCCAAATTCGATATTATAATTTATGAAAAAATGTTGTAATAATGCATTAATTAAAAAATAGTTTATGTAACTTACTCATATTAAAAAATTACATATAAAAGGTCTCATTTAAATATAACATTTTGCAAAAAACCTCTTCACATTAAAGAAAGAGATCGAGAAGTCACGAAAATTGTATCAAAAACAAAACTTGCAAAATGTCAATGAACAACAACGAAAAAGACAACAACAAGAAGAACAACAACAAGAACAACGCCACGGCCACCGGTGTCAATATAGATGAATACTTAGCATTCATATTAATAGTACGTTACAAATTAAACATGCAATATTTTACTATACGAATTATAATTTATACTCTTTAATATAATAATTACTTTAATGTTTTATGTTTTTATAACTTTGTTAAAAAGAAAATTTGTTTTATAGTTCGCTTTTAATAATGTAATTTATTGGAACAACGAAGTCCGTCTTTCACAAAAAATGAGAGTTTCAAACATGAATCGAAAATTAGTCCCGAACATTACGAAAAAAACAATTAGATCCAACCTATGTGCATCGCATGGGTCCTGAGGCAGTCCAAATATGTGTGCATCGCATGAGGATGAATATAAAAGGTATCCAACATTAATGTCATCGCTTCATATTTAAAATAATTTATGTAACTTATACATATTAAAATATTACACATGAAGAGTCTCTTTTCAATGTAACATCATGAAAAAAAATTCTCTTCACATATACTCTTTTAATGTCAATAAACTATTTTAAATGTGTGTCATGCTTGGAAATGTGATACCATCACAACTTAGATATATAATGACAAAAATAAGTGCCGAAGGTTACGCTATAAAAACTTATATACAGCCTATGTGCAACTCAATAAAGTATTTAAATACGTATAAAGCTTAGCAAATGTGTGACACCATACAACTTAAATATAAAATGACGAAAATAAATGCCGAATATTACGCTATGAAAACTTCTATACAGCCCATGTGCATCGCACGTATTTTAAATCTATGAAAACTTCTATACAACCCATGTGCATCGCACGGTCATTGTTGACTATCATAAGAAATAGTTAGCCGGATGTATTAGTATTAATTAGTTCTAATAAAAAACGATAGAATCATTACCAAAATAAATAGACAAAAATATTACGTAAAAAATATATCTTAAAAGATTACATGTCAATAAACTATTTTAAATACGTATCATGCTTATAAAATGTATGCTACCATGACAACTTATATATATAATGATAAAAATACGTCTCGAATATAAAATGACGAAAATAAAAGACGGATATTAAACTTTAAAAACTTCTATACAACCCATGTGAATCGTACGATAAAAATTAGTTTTTGACAATACTAAGTGTTAGAATTTCTAATGGTAAACAAAAAGAATGCATCGCATGGGTAAGTGAGTTTTAGTACATCCGATTTTAACAGATAAATTAAAAAGGTTTGCTAAAATAACAAAATACGGCATATTAAAAATATCACATTGAATAATGAATAGAAAGGAAAAATTACATATTTTGGCTCACAGTTATTTATAAATTATAATAACAAATAAAAAAGTTGTGTGCATCGCATGGGTTCATGAGGCAGCCCGAGTTATATATTGTATTTTGATTGTTTGACTTGACCTCAATTAAAAGTAACGAAATAACGGCAGCAACATTTTTCATGTCATGCTAACAAACATAACTTAGAAACTTATTGACCAACAAAATCCACCCATGACCAAAATGACAAAAATTAGTGCTGAACAATAAGCTATGAACATTTAGATCGAGCCCGTGTGCATCGCACGTGTCTGAATGACTAGTATATACTAAAGATGACTTCAAAAATAACTAAGATGTTCAACACTTAAAACTAAGTAAAATTCTAATAAGAAAATAGTAGTTTTATGCACACATTTTTGTTGTCACAAACTAACAATAAAAGTATAAGAACTAACAACTTATTGTATTCAAAAATCTTTAGTTGAAAACCTTGTGAGTGATTTGTTTAAGCACAAAAAAGTGAAAATACAAAGGTTTAGAATAAAGACATACGGAGTAATTGTTTTGAGACCTCAGTGGGCCAAACGTATTGTGTGGACTAAACTATTATTCATTTCTATATGCATAATATAGTATTAGAAGATATTGATGGGTTGGCCATGGCCCATTCAAAGTATAACATGGCTGCGTCCCTGGGTTGACCCTAACATGATCCTCGACTCTCACCCCTTTCCTGCAACTAACAAACTCACAAACCTCAACGACCAATCATCAGCACCACGACATGAAAAACACTTACCAAAAACCACCTTCATTTTACCAAAAAAAATAAAATAAAATAAAATAAATAAATAAATAAATAAAACCCACCTTCATGGCTTCATCACAACCTTAAAACCCCCAAAAACAACCGATAGTTAGCACAATCCGACCCTTAAACACCTCAAACCGACCTTGGACCACCAACATGATCAACTACTAAAAAACTATCATGCACCCACCAAAGACATCCAAACTGATCAACCGGAAAATGGCCCTTACCGAAGCACAACAAACGTTAACCACAGACCAAACTCCGACCAACAACACTTGACCACGCTGAAAAGGTCTGAACCACAACCTGCTGAAAAACTCTTGTTGGAAAAATGAAAATATTATAAAGAGATTGGCTTTGAATGTCTGTATTCTCATGAGCATGATAACATATAAATTTATGTACAATGGAAGGTCAAAGCTCCATCACGCCTCCTTCAATTCTGTGGAAAACTAGAATGGGGGTTGAATAGTTTACCTATTAAAAACTTTAAACTTGTTTGATTATCTTTTGAAACTTTCCGTTTAATCAAAGATATGAACACAAACACAATATATAACATGCAAGTATAAAGAAAGAAACGATCAAACCACAATACGAGTATTTATCATGGTTCGGCTACAAGTACTCTTTTTCCTTGCCCTACGTCCACGCCCCGAGTATCCAACTCGAGAGTTTCTTTCACTAGTCAACAAGCTCCTTTCACCGGCGGAGAAAACCTTACACGTCGCTTATACACGTTTACCGACACTAAGCTAGATGTCGAGTTCTTTTACAAGGGTACAACCACTCCCATTAGTTCTTTTACAAGGGTACAACAACTCCCGTCACACTTTGTGTTTTGAGGACTAAAATACTAACCGATCACTACTGAAAATACCCAATCAAATGAAGTGTAAACTATACAAAGTCTACACGATGCTAAGCTAACAAGTCTTGCAACGTTGTGTTGAATACTTGTAACTTTATATGAACTTGTGAACTTCTTTGCTACAAAAGAAACTTCACATAGAAATGAAATGTTAAAGGGTTAGATGAAAGAATGAATGTATGTGTGTGTGAAAATCTAATGTAGAGTGATAAAGGAAAAATTCAAACATATGGCTTGGTATTTATAGCAAGACCTTCTGCAGGTCTGGCGGATACCGTGGAACCCTCAGATGGGTTCCGCCCGTGTACCCCCAGGGTTCCGTCAGGCTTGCAATTGGTTTTGCAATAAATCATTCAAACCAACCAAAGTCACATCAACTAAATCCTAGTCAAACACATTGAAGTAAAAAAAGAAAGCTTCCAAAAATGTGTAAAAGGTTATGGTAAGTCAAACACACAAGCTTACCATAAATGTATGATGTGATGTTAATATTTTTATATTTTAAGAAATATAAAAAGCGTTGTGTTTTATGTGAAATGTAAAATGTAGCAAATGTCTAATTATGCAAGTCTTTAAACTAAAATTAAGTTTTACTTAGAAACTAAAGTTTACATTTTGTCGTTAACAAAACTTAGCAAAGATCGTAAAATATAAATAACGTTTTTAGGCGATATTTGTATTAACAATCTACCCCTTTTTGTTGATGACAAAACATAAACTTTGTTTTTAAGTAACTCACAAAATTTTAGTGTTTAAGACTTAAAAAAAATGTTATATTAAACTTGTTTTACTTAAGTGATGAAAATCATTTTAAGTTTAAAGGTTAATATATGTTTCTCCCCTTTTTGTCGAAACAAAAAGTAGAGTAGCGAAGTGGAACTATGCACGTGCTCCCCCTTGGTCAATACTCCCCCTAAAAGGAGTGCCAAGATGGGAAACATGGATTTTGAACCTACAAAAAAATGTTTAGTTGGTGATAATAACATATAATCAAGCTTTTAGTCACCACACAATATGCAACCACAATGACAACTCATATATGATCAACCAACAATGCAAGTAAGAAAGTAGTAAAAGATGTCATTTCAAGTAAAATGTGACTTTGCAAAAGTCAAAGACAAGAAATGAAAACTATCTTCCTACTTCTAAAAACAAAAAAAGAAAAAAAAAAATAACCAAGAAATAAAAGAAAACTAAAATCCAACTTTCCTAAATGGGGCAAAAGGCCTCCAAATGTGGTCTAGGATTTGTTTGGGTGGGAAAGAGCATCCAAACGTTCTATGACGTGTTGGATTGCAAAGCGGGTTTCATCTTGAAATTGGTGAAGCAACAACTTGATGCTTTCACCCATTTTCAACATTTGCTCACAATGTGAGCAAACAAGATGATGAGTGGGTGGAAATGGGTCGTTTGATGATGTTGGTGGTTGTGGGTTGGTGTTGGTTTCTTGGTTAGAGTAGGGGAGAGCATCGGGCCGGAACCGATCCCTTCCCGACCCGTCCCGACAAAGCCCGATCCCGATTGTGGCCGAAATCCTAAACCGACTCCCGATCCTGATTGTGTTCGGTTAGTCGGTATCGGAATCGGTCGGTATCGGTTAGTCGGTACCGGTCGGATTAGCTTGTTATTGATCGGAATCATCCCGTCCCGACCCGACTCCCGAGTTCGCCAGAATAGCAAACCGACTCCCGACCCGTTTGCTAGTCGGGATCGGAATCGGGCCGGCGGGTTGGTCGGGATCGGGCCGGGAATTGGGCGGCGGTCGGTTTTGCACAGCCCTAGGTTAGAGGATGGGTTTGGTATGGAGTCAAGCAAGGTGGTTTGAAATTCCATTGCTTGATGGAGGTGATTTTCAACCATGCTTTGAATTTCATCATACGAAGGAAAAAAAGACTCAAAGGTTTGGGATTAGGAATATGGTGGAGTTGGGTGATCATGATTTTCAAAGTTAGGTTCTCCATAAAGAGGACCATGGATGTCATGGTAGATAGGGTGAAATAACATTGGTTTTGGGTGGTGGTGATACTCTTGTTGTGGTGATTGGTTGTGGATAAAAGACTCATTTTGGTCAAGCAACGACCTTGGTGTTTCATTTGTGAAAGGTGGTGGTTTTGTTGGTCTTGGTGGAAGATCATTGAGATCTTGTACAAACGGATGTGGTAATGTTGGAGGAGACCCAAATAACTCCATTGGTTCAAGTTTAGGTAATGGTGATGGTGATGGAGTTTTGGATTGGGTTGGAGCACTTGGTGGAGTTGGGTCAATGGGTGATTTTGTTGGTGGTGGAGTGGTGAGCTCATTAGGTTCATTGGGTGATGGAGTTGGAGATGCAAGGTTTAGAAAATGTTCATTTTTGATGGGTGAGGAGAATTCATCCGAGGATGAAGAGGTTAAGTTGATTGTGTAGTTTGACCAAAGTGGTTTGACACTTATGCGTGCGGTTCTCCGAACGGGTCGTGATGGTTGAGAGGTTATTGCTGATTTTGTCATTGTGAAAATGGTTTATTAGAGTTTTAGAATCAGAGATTGTGATGGTGATGGTGTGATTTGAGAGTGTTCTAAGATGGTTTAATTTATAGTGGTGAAGAAGTATGGGAAGGAGTGTTTGGATTTGATGTTTAGCCATACAAAAATGGAGGTTCCTAATGATTTGGAAGACTAATGAGGGTTGTCAAATCATGGAAGTCAATCCAATGAAAATGGTGAAGGAAGAAGACAAAGATTTGCACTAAATGCTTGGTGGTTTTGGCAAATTGGATGAAAGTATATGTCTCACGGATTGCAAGGAACCTTTGGAAGGGTTCCTTCCTTTATGGGTGAAGGTTCCTTGAGGTGTTTATGGCTATTTTTGAAATTTTGCGGGAAATGGTTTTCTATGATTTTTAGAGAATGAGAGCTACCCTATTGTGCTTTAACAAATTGCAGGAACTGGGTTTCTATCTAAAAAGGATGGTTTGTAGGTGTTTAGAAGTCGAAATGTCGAAAATAAAAAAAAAAAATTGCAGGAAACCTGACGGAACCCTGGAGAAACACAGGCGGAACCCTAATTTGGGTTCCGTTTGGTCCGTTGGGCCATTTTCTGAGTTGCCTAGAAAATACACTGGCGGAACCCATTTTAGGGTGCCTCCAGTTCCGCCAGGCCTGAAAAACAAGACAGTCCAAGTTTTTGACCCGCGAGACGATTTTCAAATTTTTCAAAAACTCCTAAAACGAAAAATATAATTCATATCTGGTTAGGAAATGCAAAAATTGGACATGTAAACGCGCATACCATTGGACTTTGACTGGGGGCTAGCGAATTCCACTATACTTAGTGAAATATTTATAAACATGAAAATTTGACAACATGTCAAATGTTGTCGACCTGCATCATAGTTAGTTAATACATGTTCCAAATAGTACCAAATACCTACCAACACACAAATTCATGACAAACATTGTTTAAACGACCAAATTGTTTCAAATAGAACCTTGTGCCAAACACTCCTACACACCCGCTCTCATTGATGGCCAATCTTCTTCTTGAGCTTTCCAAGGAATCTCCCAAGATTCTTGAACATCCCCTTTGTTTGCTTGAACTCCGCCGACTCATTCGGAATATCCGGAAGTTGGGAAAGGTATTCTAGAGGTGGGAGCCTAGAGTTGGGCAAAGTCTCATCTTCACTCATTGAGGATAATGATGAGGAGGCAGGAGGATGAGGACGTTTTCCTTGGGCTTTGTAAACTCTCTTATCACTTAGTGGGACAAAGGTGTATGGAATGAGAGATTAGTCAAGGCGAAGACCGTTAGGAGTTGGTGGAATGGGAGAGATGAACCTAAAGAGATGGGTCAAGAGCATTCCATACGGCATAGCCGTTGTGCCATGCACGAGAATGTCGGCCATTCTCTTGGCTATGTAGTAGGCAAGGTTGAAGGGTTGCCTAACGGACAAGGAGTAGAGCATGTAGCAAAGGCAAAGATTGATATGATCCCGGTTTCCTATGGTGCTAATGACATTGGCTCTAAGGAGTTCCTCCCATTTCTTGAATTGGGGCTTGAGTTCATTTAGTTCCATTCCATATGGGTCCTTATTGACCTCATTTTCCGAACGGGTTCTCCTAGTGTTGGCTGTCCTAATGAAGAGGTGGTCACGAAGTTCATCTTTGGACACAAGAGGGGTGTCATAGGGATGGATGCGGTCAAAGAGTGTGTCAAGAGTTGAGAGGGAGTGCAAGTCGGAGTAGATGCAAGTACCACGGTTTGGGACACCTAGGATTTGAGCAAATTCCTCGAGAGTGAAGGAGTATTGATGACTACTAGCCCTAAAGTTAATAGACATGCGACCATACTCATCCGTGGAGAGGGTGACAGATGCATAGAATTCTAAAATAAACCTAGGACAAAAAGGCTCGTCGATTTCTAGGAGACAATCAAAGTTGATGGTTGCTAGTTCATTAGGTAGGTTTGTACCTTCTATGAAAGATGGGTCAATGGTTCTACCCTCATGGACATATCGTTTTTCTAAGGCTTTGAAAACGTCGATTTGAGTTTGAGTAAGACCTTTGGTTTTGTGGTGTTTGGGTATGTACTTAATAGTGTCCTTGTGGTCGTAGTAGGTTAAAGGAGCCATGATGATTCCTAGAAAAACAAAATTTCACATTTTAGTCTAAGTAAACGACTGATGAGGCAAAAAATGAACCACTTTTAGGGGGTCATTTAAGCCCGGAATTGAATTTATTTGATCAAATATTGCCCTAAATCGTTCCTTTTGTGATTTTAGGTACTTTGGGAGTGAAATCTGGAAAAGGAAGCAATTCGGACGTTTTTGGAGCATAAAAGTGAAGAAAACGCCAAAGACTTAATTTTCCAAGCTGGGAACAGTGTGTGACGGCGTCAAGAGTAATTTCCTGACGGCGTCAAGAGTAAATTTCATGACGGCCCAGTACAGAAATGAAGGCGTCACAAGGTAGAGCGTCAAGAGTTAAATACGTGACGGCCTGGAAAAGAATATAACGTGATGGCGTCAGATGTAGATCAAGGCAGTCCGAGGATTCTTTTGGCGGTGAGATGACGGCGTCACAAGGTTGTTCTGGACGCCGTCAGACTCAATTTTCTATATATAGTTTTCTAATTTTCATTCATTAGGAAGAACAAGTTTTGGAGAAACCCTAAGGCCGAGCCTTATACGAATTTTACAGGTTTTTCAAAGGTTTTCAGCCCTTGAACCCTTACATGTGTAATTGAGATAAGTATTCTTCTAATTCAATCAATATGTCTATGTGTTGGTTGTCTATATCTTGTGCTTGTCTTGATTCCACCATGCTAGGCTAGATTTATCTTGTGTTTGCTTAGATCTAATGAAACCTAGATGTTGATTATGTGTTGATTACTTGTTTATGGTTGTATTGGATGAATGATTTCAATGTTAGGCTTAAGAAAACTGGCAGATCTCCAAATGGTAACATGCTTGAACGTCTTAGGAAATATGAACCGATGTGTACTAGGTTTTATTGGTTGTATTTAATGAATGAGTAAATTCTAATGATCCCATGTTAGGAGCTTCTTAGCCGGCTCGACATAGGAGTGAAGTAGGCACTCATAGGATTGGGGAGTTAAGTACGCCACCCCATGAATGGTATTAAGGAATACAATCCGTCATCCACGCAACTATAACAAGTAATTAACGTGTAAAAGATATCTAGGGAGTAATGAAATCTAAGTAAACACAATTTCTCCACTTATTGCTCACAACCTTAGTTTAATTTAGTTTTATTTTTATTTCTAGTATTTTATTTTGATTGCATCTTTAGCATTAGGTTAGTTGACTAGCAACTAATTCCGCCCATATCCTTGAAAACCCGATATTTTTAATTGCTTTCTAAAAAAATATAAAAATACAAAAATAATCATCCTTCATCTCTAGAACTAGTAATTAGGTTTTCTAATCCTAGCGACACTATTCCTAGCTGAACAATCAATCCCCCGGTACTTGTCATTATACTATACTACATCGATCAGGTACACTACCTGGTGGGGGTTGTAAGCTTCTCGAGATCCCTCGAGAGGTAAAGCCTGGTGCAATCCCTACGCATCAAGTTTTTGGCGCCGCAGCCCGGGGAAATAGTTATTGTCTAGGTTAGAATCTCTTTTTATTAGGTCTACTTGCTAGATTCCTTTCTAGTAAGATTTTATTTTTATTTTAAGGTTTTCTTTAGTCTATCTTATTTCTTTGTGTTTTTGTTCGTAACTTTTCACCACCCGACATCATGGACGATGGGAACATCTTTGAACCCGTCATCCCACCACAACAAAACCCACCACTAGAACCTCTTATGCCCCAAACCTTAGGAGAGTATTCCCGACCTAGCCACCAAGGCTACCGAAACACCATTGAGCTCACCGGAGCCAATGTGACCCCCTTGCGATCCGACACCATCCGGTTGATGCAAAGCGGATGTGCATTCCATGGACTTCGTTCCGAAGATCCAAATCAACATCTTAAGGACTTCCTTAAAGTTGTAGATTCCATAGACCTAGATGTTGCAACTAGAGAGACAACCCGATTACGCCTATTCCAATTCTCTCTACGGGATCAAGCTAGTCAATGGCTTGAGCGTTTACCCGCGGGATCCATCACCACATGGGATGATCTCACTACTCGTTTCCTCACTCAATTTTTCCCACCGGGGAGAACTACTAAGCTTAGAAATGACATCTTGATGTTCCATCAACGTCAAAATGAATCTCTTTATGAAACATGGACTCGTTTCAAGGACTTACTCCAAAAAGTCCCTCATCATGGCATAGATCTTTGGCTCCAAGTCCAAATCTTTTATGACCATATCGATCTCTCCACAAGGCGAGCCATTGACCAATCGGTCGGTGGTAAGCTACGTGATCTAAGTGCGGAAAAATCATGGGAACTCATAGAAGATCTTGCTCTCTATGACAACGAAAGTTGGAATGATCCCCGTGATTTGAACAAAACGATCAAGGCAATATCTTTGCCTTCGAACAACTCTAGCACTCCCGACCGTAGGATCATGGAACTTGAGGACCAAGTCAAGTTTCTCATGAAATCCTACGAAGCTCCTAAGCCTTCAAGCCAAGTGAACAAAATCACTTCTTCATGCGAATTATGTAGTGGTCCCCATGACACTCGTGATTGTGTGGAACTCCCCGGAACAGCTTTTGCGGACTACGCATCCACGCGTACCGACGAAGCGAGAGATAAGTGGTACACTTTCAAGCCCGAGCCAAACCCTTACGGTGATTCCTACAACCCCTCTTGGAAAAATCACCCAAAACTTAGGTGGAAACAAAATCAACCCAATTCTTCCAATCCGCCTAATTGTTACCAACCAAACGGTCCACCCTCCAACCGTACTTTCAACAACAATCCTTCTAACAACTATGGTAGTACCAACAATCTTGAAGGATTGATGTCTAAATTCATGGCATCTCAAGAAGCTCGCATATCTAAGTTTGAAGCCGATTTCAAACAAAAGCAAAGCGAGATGACCACCAAAATTGACGCATTGTTGAAAGTTTTCAATGACCAAGAAATGGGAGCACTCCCAAGCGACACGGTCAAGAATCCGAAACTAAACGTTAATTCCATATCTTCAGTTTCGTCACCCACTTCGTGTCCACAATACTACTCGGTTAAATCAACGAGCACGTGTTTCAAACAAAACCAAATTCTTCAAAAGGACCAATCAAGTAAAACATCTAATATAAAACCGGTCAAAAGTATAGTTGAAACACCTCCTACGCAAGACCTTGACGATCAATTCAAGGAACTTCACCTTGAATGCCCCGTCATTGATGTCTTAGCCCGTGCTCCCTACTATAGTGCCCTCCTAGAAAAATATGAGAAGTTTAAACTAGGTAAAAATGGGACCGCCTTCGTTCAAGACAAGTTGCCTAAAAAGCTTGATGATCTAGGTATATTTGTTTTGCCTTGTAAGATAGGAAGATCCGAAGCTTTCGACACACTAGCTGATTTAGGGTCAAGCCTCAACATGATTCCCTTATCCTTATTCACCACTCTTAAGAAGGAAAGTTAGAGGAAACGAAGGTATTAGCGGATGAAAGTATTGCCCACCCGGTTGGAATGATTAAGGATGTAGTTGTTCACGTAGGAAAGTTAACTATCTTAGCGGATTTTCACGTCCTAGACATGGTTAGTGACACTACATGCCCATTATTGGTAGGAAGAGGATTTTTAGCAACCACTAGCGCCATGATAGATTGTAAGGAGTCTAAGATAGCGGTAGGTGAAGGCGATACTTGGTCGGTGTACTATGTTAATAAGCATAGTTATGATTGTAATGATGAACCGACACCGCATTGGGTAGAGATGAATAGGAGACCATCTAGATATGGACCTTGGATAGAAAGGAACTTTATAGGACCTCAATGCCCATTCTATCTAGAAAAAGATTTCATTGAAAAGACACATTCGGTGGAACAACTCATAGCTAGAGATGAAGAGCTAGATCCCTTTGAGGACCCCTTAGTATTTAGGAAGATGATTGAGTTCTTGAGTGTAATGCCTATTAATATAGAGATGAATAAGTGGAAAAGAGAGGGAGACAAAGTGTAAATGGAGGTGGGACAAGCCACCTAAAGAAGGTGACAGATCATGGCATATGAGGATGACTTTGTATGATCCGGATGGAGAAAAGTTTAAAAGGTCATACCATACTAAGGAAACCGATAGGAAGTTGAAACCTAAGTTTGATCCCAAAGATGTCCTCAATGAGGAACTCACCCGTATCACGTAGTAAGCCATGACCTTGAGTCTAGCTACAAGACTCATAAATAAAGAAAAGCGCTTCTTGGGAGGCAACCCATGCTTTGTGTGATTTTTATTTTGTTTGTTTGTTATTTGTTTCCGTATGCATGCTTTATTTTTATTGTTGGTAGATCATGTTTCTAAACTAAAAAGTGGAAATACTTTACTTTGTTGTTTTGGCCTAATCTTAACTCCACCTAAAAGTATTTTTGCAACAGATAAGTGTAAGGGGAAACCCCAAATATGTTTTTAAGAAACAAACCGATCATGATTCTCCACAATATTAAGTGAACTTGTATATTCGTATTTGTTAGAGTCAAATGCTTGTATTGAGTCATAATGAAGTTTTGCAGGATTTTCTAGGAAGTAGGACCAAGTTTTTTCAGAAATTTTCCGGAAACTTAACATAAGAATTTCTGCAGGTCACTTCTGACGGCGTCACGAGTTTACTCTTGACGGCGTCACGTGTAAAAATCTGGAAATTTTACCAGTTTTGTTTTTCTAACGGAGTTTTAAAGTTTTTGTTGAATTATTAAGTTTTATAATCTCCAGGAAATCTGCAAACTTCATTCCACAAGCATTATATCTTACTTTGTTTTCTAGGATTTAGTAACCTATGTAGATTGCCGCCGATTTTATGCGAGGTTGCTTTGTTTGTTTTCTCAGGATTTACAGGTTATGTATGACAAGAAGATGATTAGTATTCTGGAAGGGAAGCTTTGATTGCTCATTTTCTTGGAGGAAGATCTAACCTGGCCACCTTATTATCCATACCGAGCGAATCAGGGGAGTATTTGATTTCATTTGTTTTACTTATTTCACATTTACATTCTTTACTTGAACATTGGGGACAATGTTCATCTTAAGTGTAAGGGGAGGGTAAAATGATGATACCTTACATATACACTTTCGCTTGAGTTTGTTTGTTTGATAGTAGATGTGTAATAAAACTATGAGAAATACTTGTTAGTGTAATTTTAGCGTCAAATTTAAATTTTTTTACAACATTTAGGAGTGAAACTTTAGCCATAGCAAGCGTCTCATGGATAGGAGATTGTATGACTAGCACATAACCGTATATTCAGAAAAATTTTTCACCCAAACATGTGAGGTTCGCCTTTAGATTTGATAGGAAAAGCATTTACTATTAGTGCTTATGAGTGTACCGGTAGCATTTAGATTCTAGAACTTGCGTTAGTGATGCATCCCGAGACGGCTAGTGAGACTACATTCGTGTAGTAGGATTTACTACATGATAAGAGGCATTAGGATCACCCTTGTGTTAAACCCGTATCATAATTACTTGACCATTTAAGTCATATTACTTGGCAAGTTAAGTCAACTAATTTTTCCCACACCTTAGCGTTGTACTCATTTTTAGTACACGAAACCCCTAGTACACCCCTCCGAGCCTATCTTTTCGTTTCTAACTTTAAGCATTTTACTTAAAGGAAGAATTTGTTATACCCCACTTAAATGTACAACCAAATCGCCTTAGCCATCCGTGTATGCGCTCATCTTTAGTGCATTATTGTTATTTGTTAAACCCTAAGTTAACTATCTAATTGATTACATGGTTGCTAAGTCGAGTCATATCCTTGTACATATTGTTTTGGGACGATTGGGACTCATGGGTAAAGTACTTATTTTATGGAGTAATGGGGAAGAACATAATATTATTACCCCCGTATGTGCGTTAATCTTAAAAGTACTCCAAGTATTTTAATTTTCTTAATTCGAGTAATTAGAGTAGTTTATTGTAAAGTATGTAAAAATTCAAGTGTAAGGGGAATTTTCATTCCCTATGATGTATTATTTTGGATGGTAGGGTAAGAGTGTATGCAAAAAAAAAAAAAAAAAAAAAAAAAAAAAAAAAAAAAAAAAAATGATTGAAAAAAAAAAGAGAGAGGAAAAAAATAGAAAAAGAAAAAAAAAAAAAAAAAAAGAGAGAAAAGAGAAAAATACATACGGACTACCATCCCTTTTTATTCTATTTTCATTTTATGTTTTTGTTATTTTTCATTTATTAGTTTAAGTCGAGTCTAGTCTTGGCTTAGCAACGCCATATTGTACATATAATTAACCAAGATTGTTAACTCGCCACCAGTAAAGACTACCTATATCCAACAAAACCGTGTATTTCATATCCATACACCAAACGTTACAACCCTTTAAAAGACCTCTTTGATAGTTTATCCTAGGTGCTTACGCCATGTGGTGGACGTTTGATCCTTTCCCAAGCCTATGGTAATCTATTTTGCTATGACAGGTAGTGAGAGATGTTTTCCATTTCCATATTCTGATATTACTTTATTACACCCGAGAGATGCGAGTATTTAAACACTATTTGTGATGTGCTAGTGTATGACCTCCGTGCTTGTCTATTGGTCTTTTGTGGAATGATTATTTGTTTTGATTATTTTTATGTTAGTGTTAAATGACCCCTAACTTGTATTTTGATTAGAATAAAAGTGCATTTGCTTGAGGACAAGCAAATCTCAAGTGTAAGGGTATATGATGAGGCGAAAAATGAACCACTTTTAGGGGGTCATTTAAGCCTGGAATTGAATTTATTTGATCAAATATTGCCCTAAATCCTTCCTTTTGTGATTTTAGGTACTTTGGGAGTGAAATCTGGAAAAGGAAGCAATTCGGACGTTTTTGGAGCATAAAAGTGAAGAAAACGCCAAAGACTTAATTTTCCAAGCTGGGAACAGTGTGTGACGGCGTCAAGAGTAATTTCCTGACGGCGTCAAGAGTAAATTTCATGATGGCCTAGTACAGAAATGAAGGCGTCACAAGGTAGAGCGTCAAGAGTTAAATACGTGACGGCCTGGAAAAGTATATAACGTGACGGCGTCAGATGTAGATCAAGGCAGTCTGAGGATTCTTTTGGCGACGAGATGACGGCGTCACAAGGTTGTTCTTGATGCCGTCAGACTCAATTTTCTATATATAGTTTTCTAATTTTCATTCATTAGGAAGAACAAGTTTTGGAGAAACCCTAAGGCCGAACCTTATACGAATTTTACAGGTTTTTCAAGGGTTTTCAGCCCTTGAACCCTTACATGTGTAATTGAGATAAGTATTCTTCTAATTCAATCAATATGTCTATGTGTTGGTTGTCTATATCTTGTGCTTGTCTTGATTCCACCATGATAGGCTAGATTTATCTTATGTTTGCTTAGATCTAATGAAACCTAGATGTTGATTATGTGTTGATTACTTGTTTATGGTTGTATTGGATGAATGATTTCAATGTTAGGCTTAAGAAAACTGGCAGATCTCCAAATGGTAACATGCTTGAACGTCTTAGGAAACATGAACCGATGTGTACTAGGTTTTATTGGTTGTATTTAATGCATGAGTAAATTCTAATGATCCCATGTTAGGAGCTTCTTAGCCGGCTCGACATAGGAGTGAAGTAGGCACTCATAGGATTGGGGAGTTAAGTACGCCACTCCATGAATGGTATTAAGGAATACAATCCGTCATCTACGCAACTATAACAAGTAATTAACGTGTAAAAGATATCTATGGAGTAATGAAATCTAAGTAAACACAATTTCTCCACTTATTGCTCACAACCTTAGTTTAATTTAGTTTTATTTTCATTTCTAGTATTTTATTTTGATTGCATCTTTAGCATTGGGTTAGTTGACTAGCAACTAATTCCGCCCATATCCTTCAAAACCCGAGATTTTTAATTGCTTTCTAAAAAAATATAAAAATACAAAAATAATCATCCTTCATCTCTAGAACTAGTAATTAGGTTTTCTAATCCTAGCGACACTATTCCTAGCTGAACGATCAATCCCCCGGTACTTGTCATTATACTATACTACATCGATCAGGTACACTGCCTGGTGGGGGTTGTAAGCTTTTCGAGATCCCTCGAGAGGTAAAGCCTGGTGCAATCCCTACGCATCAAGTTTTTGGCGCCGCAGCCCGGGGAAATAGTTATTGTCTAGGTTAGAATCTTTTTTTATTAGGTCTACTTGCTAGATTCCTTTCTAGTAAGATTTTATTTTTATTTTAAGGTTTTCTTTAGTCTATCTTATTTCTTTGTGTTTTTGTTCGTAACTTTTCACCACCCGACATCATGGACGATGGGAACATCTTTGAACCCGTCATCCCACCACAACAAAACCCACCACTAGAACCTCTTAGGCCCCAAACCTTAGGAGAGTATTCCCGACCTAGCCACCAAGGCTACCGAAACACCATTGAGCTCACCGGAGCCAATGTGACCCCCTTGCGATCCGACACCATCCGGTTGGTGCAAAGCGGATGTGCATTCCATGGACTTCGTTCCGAAGATCCAAATCAACATCTTAAGGACTTCCTTAAAATTGTAGATTCCATAGACCTAGATGTTGCAACTAGAGAGACAACCCGATTACGCCTATTCCAAAAACGTTTTATAATGCAAGTTTTGTTAAAAAAAAGATAACCCAAGCGCTCCTAGTTTAATGTAGCTTCGTTTGAATGTACCCGAAAATACATATTGGTTATGTATTCCATTTAGCATTCAAGAGACATTATGCAAGTGACGTTTTAAACATAACGTTTTGATTTTTTATTCACAATGTGAGACGGAAAAATATTTGTCCTATTTGTGAGAAATTTTTGCAAAAATTTGACATGGGGTGTTTTAGCAAATATGTTTACAATTAGTAAGAATGCAATTCCTAACTATGGGGAACATGATTTGTTTTGTTAAACACCTAATTTCATGCATGGGTTTAACAAGTTAATTCATAACCCCAAGTTTTTGTTTTTGTGCGAAAATAGAATTCCTAGACTCAGATCAGGAGTGTAATCATGTTTAGAATACTTACAATGATGATTGATGAGCAATGTGAATGAAAGGAGGACCAAATTTTTGTAGGTGTGGATGAATGGTAAAGTGAATAGTAGCAGTTTGGAAGTGGTGGTATGAGATAATGGGTGTTTGGTTTAATATAAACTAAGAAATAGGTTCTGCAGGTCGGCAGATACGGCGGAACCTAAAAGTGGGTTTCGTCAGTTGTGGCTGAGGGTTCCGCCGACCCTGCTGAGAAAAAGTGTTATTGATTTGTTTTGATTTTTGTGATTTTTGTCTAATGTCTAGAACTACAATGTAGGTTCCATGAGTCCTAAGCCTAGCCTAAGAAGGTTAAAAGGTTCTCGTTTAATAGGTTTTGTGAGAATATCGGCTATGTTGTCTTCGGAAGAAACTTTCTCAATTGAGATATTTCCTTTTTGAACGTTATCACGAAGGAAATGATGACGGATTTCAATATGTTTGGTACGAGCATGTTGAACTGGATTTTTGCTAAGATCAATGGCTCCTTTGTTGTCACAAATAATGGTGATGTCGTTAAGTTGAATTCTGTAGTCGAAAAGAGCTTGCTTCATCCAAAGAGCTTGTTGACACGCCTTTCCGGCCAAAACGTACTCGGCTTCCGTTGTTGAGATAGCAAGAGCCATTTGCTTCTTAGAGGACCATGAGGTGAGACAATGTCCAACAAAAGTACAAATACCACTTGTGCTTTTTCTATCAACATAGTCACCGGCATGATCCGAGTCGGCATACACTATGGTGTCTATTCCCGTTCCTTTGGGATACCATAAACCTAAATATGTAGTGCCCTTAATATATCTAAAAATCCTTTTAACGGGTTCAAGATGAGTTGTCTTAGGATCTTCTTGAAAACGAGCACATAGACAAACACTAAACATAATGTCGGGTCTACTAGCCGTTAGGTAAAGTAGACTTCCAATCATACCTCTATATTTAGTGCTATCTACGGATTCACTTTCCTCATCCTTGGTAAGTTTTGTTTCCGTAGACATGGGCGTTTTGATTGGTTTCGAATCTTCTAATCCAAATTTCTTAAGCATGTCCTTAATATATTTAGATTGGTTAAAGAAGATGCCATCTTCTAGTTGTTTAATTTGGAGTCCTAGGAAAAAGTTGAGTTCTCCCATCATACTCATTTCAAACTCGTCATGCATGATTTTTGAGAAATCCACGCATAATTCTTGACAAGTTGATCCGAATATAATGTCATCAACATAGATTTGGACTATGATAATATGTGAATCTTTCTTCTTAGTGAAGAGAGTATTATCAACTAAGCCCATGGTATACTTATGGTCAACTAGGAAGGTTTTAAGTCGATCATACCATGCTTTTGGAGCTTGCTTAAGTCCGTAAAGAGCCTTTTTAAGTTTGTAAACATGATTGGGTTTTTTTTAAATCGATGAAGCCCGGTGGTTGAGCAACATACACTTCTTCATTAATAACCCCGTTTAGAAATGCACTTTTGACGTCCGTTTGAAAGAGTTTAAAATTGTGTGCACATGCATATGCAAGTAAGATTCTAATTGACTCGAGCCTAGCAACCGGCGCAAAAGTTTCATCGTAGTCAATGCCTTCTTGTTGATTATATCCTTGTGCTACTATCCTAGCTTTGTTTCTAGACATAATTCCATTTTCATCCATTTTATTACGAAAGACCCATTTTGTTCCAATTATTGTTTGACTCTTTGGTTGAGGAACTAATGTCCATACATCATTCCTAACAAATTGGTTTAACTTTCTTGCATTGCTATTACCCAAGACTCATCTTTAATGACTTCATTAATGTTTTTTGGTTCAATGGTTGACACGAAACAAAAGAAGTTGCTTTCATTTTGAACTTTTGATCTTAGTGTTCTTTCGTTAATGTTTCCTATGACACCATCTAATGGATGACTTTTAGATTCTTTGACATTGACAAATTCTTTGTTTAGTAGTTCATCTTCCTTGTCATTACCTAAGATCTCTTGACTTTCTATTGCTTGGCTTTCAACTAAGTCATCATCTACCAAAGGTGATGTCTTAGAGGGAGGTGGACTCTCGTCAAATGTTAAATTCAACGATTCCTCGACTCTTAAGGTTTCTTTGTTCAAAACAATGTAAGCTTTACTATTTTGTGAATATCCAAGAAATACACCTTCATAAGACTTTGGGTCAAATTCAGTGAGATGATCCTTGGTGTTAAGAATAAAGCATTTACTCCCAAACACTCTAAAGTATCCTAATGTAGGCTTTTTACCTTTATATAGTTCATAAGGAGTTTTATTCAAAAATGGTCTAATTAAGACTCGATTTAAAATGTACATTGATGTGTCAACGGCGTTACACCAAAACTTTTGTGGAATGTTTTGTTCATTAAGCATTGTTCTACTCATCTCTTGCAAAGTCCGGTTTTTACGTTCTACTACACCATTAGATTGAGGAGTGCGTGGAGCCGAAAAGTTATGAGTAATTCCATTTTTATCACAAAAGTTTCCAAATTAAAATTCATTATCAAATTCACGACCGTGATCCGTTCTAATAGACACAATACTAGACCCTACTGCTTGATTTTGAATTTTCTTACTTAGAATCTCAAATTTATCAAAAGCTTCATTTTTACTTTTCAAAAATTTTGTCCAAGTATATCTTGAGTAATCATCTACTATGACCAAAGTATAGAAGTTACCTCCATAACTTTGTATAGCGGATGGACCAAATAAATCCATATGCAAAAGTTCTAGACACCTAGATATAGAAATCAAGTTTTTAGCCTTATGGCTACTATGGACTTGTTTACCGACTTTGCAAGCATCACAAAAGTGTTGGTCATATTTCAACTTAGGTATGTTTCGAACTAAGTCTTTGGAGGAGAGGTTTTGGATTAGTCTCATGTTAGCGTGTCCTAAACGTCTATGCCATAAAGTTGAAGATTCATCTAATGAAGTAAGACAAAGTTTGTCTCTAGATGTTTGATCCATCTTCATGACGTATACGTTGTTCTTAAGAACACCTTTGGGTATGGTTATATCATCTTTAAGTATTTTTTACTTCCATTTTCACTAAAAAGGACATTATACTTATTACGGCAAAGTTGACTAATACTAAGGAGATTAAAACCTAAGTTATTAACATGAGCTACATCATCAATAAAAAGGGAGTCATGAGAGATTGTACCTTTTCCGATGATTTTGCTCTTAGCTTTACTACCAAAAGTAACATTACCTCCATCACATTTGTGATAAGTTGAGAAGAGGCTTTTGTTACCCGTCATGTGCCTTGAACAACCGCTATCTTTAATCCATTCATCCGGTTCCAAATATACTTTGAGGCACACCTCATTTGAGTCGTGAGCCATGAGAGCAATATCATCATTCTTTGCCTCATCGTCATCTCCTTCATAGTCACTCCAAGCACCACCCACAAAAGCTTGTTGAGACTTGTTTTTGGGTGGTTTTGGACATTCTCCTACGAGATGACTTGTGTCTCCACACCTATAGCATTTCCTTTCAACCTTTCCTTTCCTATCATCACGATCTTTACAGAAGGTTTTCTTGTCATCTTTAGGTTGCCTTACAAACTTCCCTCGTCTACGAAAGAACTTCTTGAAGTCTCTAACGGCCATGGCATATTCTTCATCATCACTATCCAAAGTAGATTCTTCATCATCACTTGATTGGACTCTAGCTTTCAAGGCAATGGACTTAACCATTTCATGAACTTTGAGGTTTCCAATAAGCTCGTCAAGTGACATGCTTGAAAGATCCTTGGATTCTTCAATTGCCGTCACTTTTGCTCTCCACTTCGGATGGAGTGCTCTAAGGAATTTCCTGACAAAATTCTTGCTACAAAAAGATTCATCAAGTGCTTTACGTGAAGTAATAATAGTGTTAAACCTAGCAAATGCACTATCAATAATCTCATCTTCGGGAATAACAAATTGTTCATATTGTTGAACAAGAAGATCAATTTTGTTATCCTTAACTTGTGAGTTTCCTTGATGAGTGACTATTAACGATTGCCAAAAATCTTTGGCGGTTTTACACATAAAGACTCTTTCATATTCTTTCTTAGCAAAGCATTGTAAAGCATCATTTTAGCTTCATTATTTTTAGCAATCAATTTCTTTTGATCATCATCTTTACTATTTGTAGCTATATTATCACCATCAATGATTATATACCATAAATCTATATCTTTAGATTTCACGTAAGTTTCAAAATGGTTTTTCAAATATATAAAATCATTTGCTTCAAAAAGTGGTGGTCTTTGCATAGATTGCCCTTCTTTGTAATTTTCAAAATCCATGGATCGTTTCAAGTTTTAAAACACAATATATTTTAAAATCTTGAGTAACGTAGCTCTTGATGCCAATTGTGGAAAACTAGAAGGGGGGTTGAATAGTTTACCGTTTAAAAACTTTAAACTTGTTTGATTATCTTTTGAAACTTTCCGTTTAATCAAAGATATGAACACAAACACAATATATAACATGCAAGTATAAAGAAAGAAACGATCAAACGACAACACGAGTATTTATCATGGTTCGGCTATAAGGACTCTTTTTCCTTGCCCTACGTCCACGCCCCAAGTATCCAACTCGAGAGTTTCTTTCACTAGTCAACAAGCTCCTTTCACCGGCGGAGAAAACCTTACACGTCGCTTATACACGTTTACCGACACTAAGCTAGATGTCGAGTTCTTTTACAAGGGTACAACCACTCCCGTTAGTTCTTTTACAAGGGTACAACAACTCCCGTCACACTTTGTATTTTGAGGACTAAAATACTAACCGCTCACTACTGAAAATACACAATCAAATGAAGTGTAAACTATACAAAGTCTACACGATGCTAAGCTAACAAGTCTTGCAACATTGTGTTGAATACTTGTAACTTTATATGAACTTGTGAACTTCTTTGCTACAAAAGAAACTTCACATAGAAATGAAATGTTAAAGGGTTTGATGAAAGAATGAATGTATGTGTGTGTGAAAATATAATGTAGAGTGATAAAGGAAAAATTCAAACATATGGCTTGGTATTTATAGCAAGACCTTCTGTAGGTCTGGCGGATACCGTGGAACCCTCAGATGGGTTCCGCCCGTGTACCCCCAGGGTTCCGCCAGGCTTGCAATTTGTTTTGCAATAAATCATTCAAACCAACCAAAGTCACATCAACTAAATCCTAGTCAAATACATTGAAGCAAAAGAAGAAAGCTTCCAAAAATGTGTAAGAGGTTATGGTAAGTCAAACACACAAGCTTACCATAAATGTATGATGTGATGTTAACATTTTTCTATTTTAAGAAATATAAAAAGTGTTATGTTTTATGTGAAATGTAAAATGTAGCAAATGTCTAATTATGCAAGTCTTTAAACTAAAATTAAGTTTTACTTAGAAACTAAAGTTTACATTTTGTCATTAACAAAACTTAGCAAAGATCGTAAAATATAAATAACGTTTTTAGGCGATATTTGTATTAACAAATTCAACAACAATCCGATTACAAAATCAAAATCCAACAAATACCCATTTCAATTCAGCACAAATTAATCACAAATCTCCCAAAACCCCCAATTTTTACCACCCAATTTTTGCTAATTTTTCACTCAGTTTTTAACTAAAATCACCTTAGTTTATTTAATTGAACCATAATCTAATCAAAATTCCAAATCCAAAAAATACCCATTTCAATTCATCACATACCAACCACAAATCCACAAAAACGCCCAATTTTTTACCCGCCAATTTTTGCTATTTTTTTTTCACTCAGTTTTTAGTCAATCTGTTCATTTAAACCCTCTTGATTTCGTATCCTGAGAGGGCGGGCAATTGCAAGTTGCTTCCCTCTCCTTTTGTTCTTCGGTGGGTTTGTTTGCGGTCTCCTTCTCATCTTGAGACGGGGGTTCCTTGTTTTGTTTTCCTGGGGGATATTTTTCAGTTTCATATGGGTCCGGCGATGGGGAAGTGCAATGCTTTGAAAGGCACTGATGGGGGTGCTTCTGCCAGCTCCAATGGGGTGTGGTTGTGCCCCTTTAAGGAGTTCCATGGTTGTAAAGATGGTAAGCCTGGTTCTGGAGGTTACAACAGACTAATCCTACACCTTCAGTAGTTCCATTTCAAGGATGACGAGGGCAGGGATTTCTATAAGGAAGTGCTTTGCAGAGACTTTGATCTGTTTTCCAGGGTTGGGGAAACCTTGCAGACTTTTGGGTATTGGTTATGCGGGAGATGTATGAGGACGCACGCCCTTAGTAGAGGGTGCCACCATCCCGATGGTGTTTTCACATTCTCTGGGGTTTCTGTGTCAGTTGGGGATTGCATTGTGGGGATTCCTATGCCTAGGGACCATGGAATGGAGCCTGAACAAGGAAAAAGGGATGGAGTGGTGGGTGACGTCGCCCTCCTGGATCGGGTTTTCTCTCTCCTGGTTAGGACTGTTAAAAGCATCCCCCCCAGTTGTCGTATGGCTTTTGCGCATACTTTAGCAGGTGCCATTCGTAAGGTTGTGGCCTCTCCGGGTTTTGTTGAAAACTGGATCAAGCTTTTGCTTTTCCCTTGTTGTACTCTCAAAGTTGTTACTCCATCTTCTAGGCAGGAGAGAAGGTCTGGGAACCGTAAGTCCTTGCAATGTGACAGCATTCGACAGGCTTTATCTATGTGGAAAGATGGTTCTAGTTTTGCGGATTTGGTTGCGTTGCTTTTTTCCGATGGAGGGGGAAGGGTCCTCCCTGCGAGGGCAGGTTAAGCGGAGGGATCCGATGAGGTCAACCCCAACGTCAAGCAGTGCCTTAGGAAGGTTAGTGATGGTCAGTTCACTGCAACGGTTAAAGTGTTATGTTCTAATGGGGTCGCCCCCAAGGGGAATTTACCATGCAAGCTCTTACTGACAAGCACCCCATTGTGCCGCCTTTCAATCTCCCCTCCTTACCCCTGACCCAACCATCCTTAACTGTGGAAGATGAGTGTGTTTACCAGTGTGTGAAATCGTTCCCGAATGGGACATCTTGTGGGTGTGATGGCCAGCGGGCTCAACACTTAATGGACGCCCTTGGTGGCAAAGGGACAACTATGACATCTGGGTTGATAGCTGCCATCACTGAGTTGGTTAATCTGTGGCTGGGGGGTTGTGCCCCACAGTGCTCGCAGAATATATTGCTTCGGCTCCCTTTACTCCGTTGCTTAAGCCTGACAATGGAATCCGCCCTATTGCCGTTGGGGCCATATGGAGGAGACTGGTCTCTAAGGTGACCATGAAGAAAGTAGGGAAAGAAGCTGTTAAATATTTAGGGGACTTTCAGTTTGGGGTTGGAATTCCAAATGGGGCAAAGGCTGTGCTTCATAGTGCCAACAGGTTTCTCGACTTATTCCATGATGATGGCTCACTTGCTATGCTTACAGTTGATTTTTCTAATGCTTTCAATGCTATTGATCGCTCTGCTCTGTTACGGGAAGTTCATTGTCACTGCCCTTCCATTTTCTAATGGGTTCAGTTCCTGTATGCTCAGCCAGCTAGGTTGTATGTGGGGAATGAGCGTCTTGGGGCCTACACTGAGGTTCAGCAAGGGGACATTGGCAGACCAGAGCGGGGGGTCAAACTGCTTGGTGGGGCAGTTAGCCGCGACGCCGGTTTCATAAGTGATCTATCTGCTAAAAGGGCGGCGCGGGCTGTTGACCTCATGGGGCTCCTCCCGAGATTGCGGGATCCCCAAAGCGAGCTTCTATTGCTTAGATCATGTATGGGTGTGGCCAAGTTGCTCTTCGATTTGCGTACCTGCCAGCCTCCCTTTATGGAAAATGTTGTTTCCTGTTTCGACAAAGGCCTTCGGGAGGCCATAGAAGACATTGTTGTCTGTGGGGGGCGCTTTTTGGGGACCTCCAGTGGCGGGTTGCTACTTTTCCGCTTCGACTTGGTGGGTTAGGCCTCTCATCAACCCGGGACGTGGCTACCTATGATTTTGTGGCTTCCAGATCCGAGTACTGGGGGCTACAAGACCACATATTACGTAACAATGGGGTTGCTCACGTTGACACGGATTATTCTGGTGCTATTGACCCTTTGCAACGATCCCTTCCTGACTTTGATATTGGCAGTTTCTTTAATAAGGACGCCGCCCCCAAGAAGCCACAGAAAACTCTGGCGAATGCTCTTTATAGCCGAATCGCACAAAGTTTGGAGGAGGAATTTCGTCTGTCCGCCCGTCAGAAGGCCATCTTGGAATGCCTGCAAAAGCCTCACGCCCAGGACTTCCTTACTGTGTTACCTATCGAAGGATTGGGGCAAGGAATGTCGGCAGTAGAGTACAGGGCGATCCTTAAATACCGGCTGATGATCCCCATTTTCCCCGATGATGAAAATTGCCTGGTCTGCCGCAAAGCATGCGTTGATAAGTATGGGGAACATGCGTTACATTGTAAGGAATTGCCAGGGTTTAAATATCGGCACGATTTTTTCCGGGATGCATTGGCAGACATCCTTAGGAGAGTGGGGATCTCCGCAAGAAAAGAGGCGTCAGTTAATTTTCTCACAGACCCTGCGGAGGGGAGGTCTACCTTGCGCCAAGCAGACGTCTTAGTTTTTGGTTGGGAAGGTGGGAAACATGCGTGTGTTGATCTTACCGGGGTGTCCCCCCTAGTTGGGCTTCAGGATAGTGGGTTTGTGGCCGGGCAGCGGTCATGAGAGTTGAATCCAAGAAAGTGGAAAAGCACGCTAAAAGCGTGTGAGGATAATCAGCATGTTTTCGTTCCCTTGGCCTTCGACACGTTCGGTTCCTTGGCTATGGAGGCGGTGCGGTTTTGGCTCGGGTTCAGTGCGTAGTGCACAACAACTTTTCCACCCCAAGGGCGCGGGTTTGTTTTTAGCAGATTTGGATTTTCTATTCAGAAAGGGGTGGCGGCACAGCTTGTTACCCGCCTACCTACCATCCTTATGTAATTTACCCATTATGATATTAAGAAATAATTGCTTAATGTAGGGTTTATAAATATAGCTCCCACTTGCGACGTCATAATAATCAAGTAATTATACAAGCAAAGGTTAGCGTCTAGCAACACGCCAATGCCCCTAGAAATATGTGAGGGTAGTTTCTTAAACTTCTCAATTAAATGGTTTTAATGCCATCTTTCCTTTTGTTACAGATACTATGTTGAACACTAGACATGGATCAAAGTCATTCCATTTGTTCAACTATTCTGTTTCTCGATCTAGATATTGAACAAGATTACCAAGTGAATTAAGATTCATCTTAATCTCATTTGGGTACGGCCATACAAACATCCGTTCAATTCATCGAGGGGCCCAATAGTATCTAACTCCATGACATGTGGAGGAACAAATCCTGTTTTGACTGCACGTGTCATTCATGTGTTTCAAATCACTCCTGAAAATGGTTTTTATAACTACCTTATTCAGGACAGCGTTTAACCATATCAAAGAATAAAATTCCGCACATGCAAGACCTACTTGCATCTCAAGTCTAAGGATAAGAGACATAACCATTTGCGAGATTCACTATTGACACCGATCCATGCAGTGAAATCTCGAAGGTTGGGTCAGTCCAATGTTCATCACAATGAACAACATATGAGTTTGGCAAATAAATCACCAACACGCTCACATTTGCCTTAATTCAATGATACTCCCATATCATCAACTGACAATGGACTATTTTGAATAATTAAATCATTCATGGATTAAACATGCAAAAATGGAATACAGTTGATATGTATGAAAACGACTATAACCATTACATCAATTCATTAAAGATATAAACTGTTCAACATTCCAATTATTTAAAATACTAAAAACAGATTTACATGAGACTATTAGCAGGTCGCAGCCCAATGTTCCTAGCATGCTCCACATGTTTGGTACAAGACATTGGTTTAGTAAAAGGATCAGCTAAATTGTCATCTGTGTGAACTTTGAGGAGACGAATATCACCACTTTCGATAACTTCTCGAATATAGTGAACTTTCCGACGAAAGTGTTTGGCACCCTTTAGAACACCTGGTTCATTAGCTATGATTATGGCACCGGAATTATCGCAGTACATATCCATAGGTCGTTCATTGCTGGGAACAACGCCAAGCCCAGAAATGAATTTCCGTATCCAAACTGCCTCCATTGCAGCTTCTGAAGCAGCTATATATTCAGCTTCTGTAGAGGACATCGCAAGTGTGCTTTGTTTGGCACTCTTCCAGTCAACAGCACCTCCATTCATGACGAAAACATATCCTGTTTGGGATTTGATGTCATCACGATCTGTCTCCCAGCTCGCATCAGTATAACAAGTAACACTGAGCTCACGTTCGACATCACCACCATAAACAAGAAACATATCTTTAGTATTCCGCAGATACTTCAATATGTTCTTAACAGCAGTCCAGTGACATTCTCCTGGATTCTGTTGAAATCTACTCGTTAGGTTCTGAGAGAACGCTACATCAGGTCTAGTGCACCTAACCGCATACATGATGGATCCCACAGCCGAAGCATAAGGGATTCCCTTCATCCTTTTCACCTCGGCGGGTGTAGAGGGTCCTTGAGCCTTGCTCAATTCCGTATTTGGTTGCATTGGAAGACTTCCACGTTTGGAATCTTGCATTCTAAATCTCTTCAGGATTTTTTCAATGTATGCACTTTGACATAAGCCTATTAACCGCTTTGATCTATCTCGATAGATCTTGACTCCAAGTATGTACGATGCTTCTCCTAAATCTTTCATTTCAAAACACTTTCCAAGCCAGGATTTTACATCTTGTAGCATTGGAATGTTGTTTCCTATGAGTAATATGTCATCGACATATAAGATTAGGAATGCGACTATACTTCCACTAGTGTTTATGTATACACATGGCTCATCGGGATTTTGAGCGAAACCAATCTTCTTGATTTCCTCATCAAATCTCTTGTTCCAGCTTCTAGATGCTTGCTTCAACCCATAAATGGATTTTTTTAAGCTTGCATACTCTGCTAGGATACTTTGGATTCACGAAGCCCTCGGGTTGCACCATATAAACGTCCTCGTTTAGGTGGCCGTTCAAGAAGGCAGTCTTGACATCCATTTGCCAAATCTCATAGTCATAATACGCTGCTATGGCTATAAGAATCCTAATTGCTTTAATGTCTGCAACAGGCGAGAAGGTTTCATCATAGTCAATTCCGTAGATTTGAGTGAAACCTTTTGCTACAAGACGAGCTTTATAGGTGTGTTCATTTCCATCCACATCGGTCTTTATCTTGTAGAGCCATTTGCTCCCAACGGTTTTAGCATTGGGAGGTAGTTCTACTTCGACCCAGACATCATTGTCTTCCATGGATTTCATTTCCACATTCATAGCATCGTTCCACTTTTCGCGTTGAGGACACGATATAGCTTCCCGATAGTTAGCGGGTTCACAATGATCCCCTAACTCATGTTCCTCAGCATCGATATAAAAACCATATCGTTCAGGTGCTTGAGGTATCCTTTCGGATCTACGAATGGGAGCAACATCTCGAAGAGGCTCAACATTTTCATGCTCAGTCTCATTTTGATGTTCACTAGTGTTACTAGAAGGTTGTGCATCTTCGCTTTGAAGTTCATCAAAGTCTACTTTGCTCCCACTTGCTTCTTGTGAGATGAGACTGTTCTCAAAAAACTCAGCATATCGAGCAACAAATATTTTGTTCTCGGTTGGGTAGTAGAAATAGTAACCCATCGTTTCCTTTGGGTATCCTACAAAGATACACTTGATAGCTCTAGGCTCAAGTTTGTTTGGCGTATCTCGTTTAACGAGAGCCTCACAACCCCAGACTTTCAAGTAAGACAGATTAGGGACCTTCCCATGCCATATTTCGTATGGAGTCTTATCAACCTTCTTAGTTGGAACCATATTGAGTATGCGTGCAGCAGACTCTAGAGCATAACCCCAAAAGGACATTGGCAATGTTGTTAGACTCATCATAGATCGAACCATGTCTAGCAAGGTTCGATTTCTCCTTTCAGACACACCATTATGTTGTGGTGTATATGGAGGAGTGAATTGTGAGACTATCCCACACCTTTTTAGATGATCTAAAAACTCTTGACTCATATATTCACCTCCTCGATCGGATCGAAGAGCCTTAATGGTCTTGCCAAGCTGATTCTCTACTTCACTTTGGAAGACTTTAAACGTTTCAAAGGCTTCATGTTTATGTTTAATCAGGTAAACATAACCATATCTACTGAAATCATCAGTAAAAGTGATGAAGTAGTTAGCTCCTTCTCTAGACATTGTTCTAAATGGGCCACATACATCAGTATGAATGAGTCCAAGTAGATCTGTAGCTCTTTCTCCAACATGGGAAAAAGGCTTTCGTGCCATCTTACCAGATATGCAAGAAGTGCATTTATCAAACGACACATTGTCGATTGACTCTAAAAGCCCATCATGTTGTAGCTTCGTAATGCGTTTCTTGTTTATGTGACAAAGACGACAATGCCATAAAAAAGTGGAATCCAAATTACGTTTGGATTTCTTATTGCTAACAGTATATATAGAACTATTGTTTGAAATAGGATCACGCATATCAATTTCAAAAATGCCATCACGTGGAATAGCATTAAAATAAAACACATTATCCTTAGAAACAGAAATGCCAAAATCCGTAAAAGTATGAATGAAACCATCATCTTTCAAACGCGAAAGTGAAACAACACCTCTAGTGATAGTAGGTGCAAAATGGCAATTATTTAAAACAATAACTAGTCCATTTGGGAGGATAAGATCAAAGCTCCCAATTGCTTCCACAGTTGCACGATCGCCATTACCAACGTACAGATGTAAAGCTCCTTGCTTCAGCTTTCGACTTCCCCTAAGCCCCTGCACATTATTACAAATGTGAGTACCACAACCAGTATCATATACCCAGGTTTTGTTAGGAAAAGTATAAAGTTCTATAGTGAAGATACCTGATGTGCTAGCAACGCTAGCTTTGTTCTTCTTCAGCCCTTCTAGGTAGGCGTGACAGTTGCGCCTCCAGTGTCCTACCACTCCACAATGGTGGCAGACGGTGTCCTTGGCTGGGTGCTCCTTCTTGGCAGGTGGGGGGATTTTGGGTTTGGGGGCATAAGCAAGCTTAGCCTTGCCTTTCCCTTGTCCCTTGCCAGGTGCCTGCGGTTTTCCCTTGTTCTTTTTCTGAATTCTACCTTGGTTGATAGCTAGGACAAGTGGAGCCTTCTTGGGCATGCCTTTTTCTGCAAGTTTCAACATGTTATGCAGTTCGGCAATGGTTTTTCCCATGCTGTGCATGTTGTAGTTCTGCACAAATTGGTCATAATCCTTCGACAGTGAGGTAAGTATCATGCTCACTCCAAGGATTTGAGGCATGGGGTATCCCAGTCGCTCCATCTGATCCAGATAGCTTTTCATTTTCATGACATAGCTACTGACCGATTGCCCTTCCTCCTGCTTGCAGGCATGAAAAGATTTGACCGTGTCAAACAATTCTTGCTCTGCTTGCTGCTCGAACATAACTTTCAGTTCTCGCAGCATGTCAAATGCTGAAAAGTTCTCTAAGTTCTTTTGCAACTCAGGGATCATGCTAGCCAACATAAGACAAGCCACCTCCTGCTGTTCGTTACTCCTACGTTGGTGGGCGTTACGAACAGCAGCAGTAGCATTAGCAGCAGGTGCTTCAGGTAAAGGTTCTTCCAGATGGTAAAACTTTTGTTCAGCCTTGAGGACAATCCTCAAGTTGCGGTACCAGTCCAAAAAGTTGTTACCATTCAATTTCTCTTTCTCGAGAATTGACCTGATTGACGAGTTGTTCATGGTTGAATTTGGAGTTGTCATCTACAAAATAAACAAAGTTCAATTTTAGTAATTTATCAATAATTAATCCTTTTTAAAATTAACTACCCAAGTTTACAATGTTAAAACAATTAATTTTACGAAAAGGCTAAGATCCTCATTGAGGTTCCACCATCACATCAGTTGATCTGCTAGCAATGGAGGATTCAATAGGTAGGTAACGTCGACCAATTGCATTACAAGTGCAACTCTTAGATCTTTATGGGACCCATGGCACTAGTGAACAAGCAACTAGTGTCAAGCTGGCATGTTTAGTCCCATCTTTGCCTCGGGTCAAGGTCTCACCGCTTAACTCGATTAAGTCATCCAATTTTTAGAACGTGCGAGAATATATCTAGGTCCCACGCATAGAGAATAGTCACCTTGGGTTACAATTCAACCTAGGTCCCACGCATAGGCAAAAAGTAATTGCAAGTGTTCTCAAAATTGGACGGCGTGACTTAAATTTTGACGGGTAAAAGTTTTGATGTGGATCAAAAGGTGTACGAAAAGAGCATGCATTCACCTTTCGTAGCACAAGTTAAAACATTTCTTAACTTAAGTCTAATCATTGTTTTAATTTATGTGTGTCAAGTTGTCCATTTTCATGACTAATATTAATCCTACATGGATAATAAAGTTTGGACAAAACATAAATAAAATAACATACATAACAAGTTAAGGTGTTATTATAAAGCAATGATTTTTAAGTTTCAAAAACTTAGTAAAACTAAATCATAAGACTTAGTTTTAAAATGGTTTGTGTTTCGTTTTAAGTTTTATCAAAAACTATTTGCAATTTTACATATGAAACAAGATATATAAAAAGCAACACAAACACACAACCACAATATGCAAAGCCTCAACCGATGAAGAAACCTATGCTTGGTCTCGTGAGCCATCACAAGAACCAAGAGTCAACTAGGGACAACCACACAACCACACGGAGGACTCCCACTTGCTCCAAGACAATCAAGAGCAAGTAGGAAGCCCATGATGTACATGAAAAGCAGTTTCTGTCCTTCCAGAATTTCTGTGTTAGAGGGCCCAAAAGTCCATGATGGAGGCTTCCCCGGGCTTAGCTCAAAACTAGAAAGTTGTAGGCCCATGTCTTGGGTACCTGCAAAAAAAATTTCAGCCAAAAATACCTTACCAATCACCGGGAAACTCCGTTTTACCAACTGGTGTTCCAGCAGTCATTTTTCGGCAAAAACGTCTTTAACTCTTTCGCCTTTCACCACCAAGCCACGATTACATTATATTGAAAGTAAAATACAATTAATCTACTTTTAATCTACTGTAAAAGTGCCCAAACAATGGCTACAACCAAAAGAATATAATTACATAAATGCCGAAACAATGGCAAAACCCCAAAACACGAAATTAAGCAACATAAACAATCATTCAATGCACAAGTGGTCTAGGTTTTCATCGGCTTTGCATATAAACATAATAATACCATAATATTATGAATGAAACATGGTGTTGGCTAACTCCATGGACAAACATGCATGTATTTGCCATGGAAAACAAAATAATAACAAGAATTAAATTGTTAGCCAACGAAAACGAAGAAATTAATTGACAAGAATTAAAACCCCGTTAGGTACCCGTGTCAAATGGCCTTAGGTTCAAAACCCACTGATGTTAGGACCTTTTAATTATCTTTTTACCACAGAAAATTAAGCCATAGGGCCTGATTTGAAATCGTTTCATAAATCGATCAAAAAACATGCGTTTTAGGCCATTTACACGTACCCGATCAAGAAACCAATTGATGTATGCATAACAAATGACCATAGGATTAAAAAGTCCAGATCTTAAGACCTCATAAAGGTCAATATATTCAGAATATATAAGCCCTAGGGGCTGTTTTAAGATTTACTTTTAAATCCATTAAAAAAACACGTTTTTAGCCATTTTTACGCATACAAGATGATCATATGACATCATATGATGGCTCTGATACCACTATAGGTGATGTATGAATATAAAATATATAAATATCAAATAAACACAGCGGAACAACATCACCCACACGGATCTCATATAGCCATATGATCAATCTAAATAAAAACAAATTAAACATATAAGTTTTATACCTTTGTAGCGTGCACCGGGAATCACCAACAAAGTCACCACCACAAATGTTAATAGAAACCCAAGAGATCAATAAGGTTGATCTCCTCTATGTGTGAAACACACTACACCTCACCGTATACCCCTTGGATGCTAGTCCTTATACCCGTAACCTTCAAATGGCCTTTGATTAAACAAGAATCAAGGATTTGATTATGAAAAAACAAAACCCTAGTAAGGGGTGTTTGTTTGCCGTGAGTTAGAGGGAGAGAGGGAGGAGAGATTTTTGGTAAATTGGTTATCACATTATGAGGAGATATTCACCATTTATTTGACCAAAATCAAAACCCAATCCCCCCTTTTTTAGCTCCCTATGGCCGGCCACCCTATGGGCCTTATGGGCCTCCCATAAGTTTTTCCAAGTCCAATTAATTAAGTCCATTACTTAATTATTAGAAGCCCGATAGAGTTTCCTAGTTACGTAAGGTTATTTACATGTCGTAAGTACAATAAATACAACATAAAGAGGTACCTAAGTGTATATGTGTGTGACCCCATAGGCTCACATATGTCTAGCCATATAATTATTTATTATGACACGAGCATACTCCAACAGTAAATACATGGGATAATCCTTGCAAATGATACATCATGGGCTCTATCTATTCGATCGATAAGGTCCACTAATACACCCTCTCAGTTGAGTGGGAGGAGAACGAACGCTCAAACTGAATCGTAACTCAGCAAACGAAGGAGACATTAGTCCCTTAGTGAATATGTATAAATATTGACACCGTGAAGGTACATGAAGAACTCGATCGTGGCAAGAACCAAGTAATGCACAAAATGAATGTCGATCTCAATGTGTTTGGTGTGTTGATATTGAACCGGTTGGATAAGTAAACCGACCTGGCGTGACGAGAGTAGCGGTGCATAAAGGAACAAGAATTTAGTGTTATACATTATTGAGTGTACGCATGCTCACAATATACATATACGTGCCCGCATGTATTTGATTTGTATATATATGAGTAAATTTTTTTGTATATATATGTGTATATTTTATGGCCTTACAGGTAGTTAGGTATCATCTATTTAAAATAAAGATCATCTTCTCATATTATGTCGGAAAGTCGTCGCTAAAAGTCTGTCACAAATCAGTTAGAAAATTGTAAATTAAAATTAATGAAATACTACGTAAACCAGTATTTAAATAGCTTAAATAGCTATTCATATCATGTATTTAAATGGCTTAAATAAATGAAACTAGTAAATTAAAATGATAATTTATAATTAAACATAGAACCATTGAAATGATAATCATATATATATATATATATATATATATATATATATATATATATATATATATATATATATATATATATATATATATATATATATATATATATATATATATATATATATGTATGTATGTATCATGAAATGCCATCAATTACATTGGAAAAGTTTCAAAATCCAAACAAAAGCATTCAAAGACATAACAGATAGAAATTAGTTTAAAATCCAAATATTCATAATGATGTGACAATATCCAACTACTTTGGTGGGGGGGGGGGGGGGGCGCTTGGATTGTTAAACATCCTTAGCATCGAGTTAATGTCGTTCATCTTTCGTTGCCACTCTCTCCATGGAGCTTCTTCACGAGCATTTGCCTCTAATTACCGTTGATGCATGTGTTCCTGCACTTGACGTTCCACCTGTCGTTGTAACTGCACTTGCATCTCAATTTCTCTTGATCTCATTTGTTCTTTATCATCTTGCAATTTTCTTACTCTCTTCCAAAATTCGCACCTACATTGTATCAAGTCCCATTAAAGAAGAGGTAGGGTGTGTAAACTGTGACGTTTGTGTAATGGAGAAACAACTAGGAAATTAATTTAAAGGCCACAGTCCTCCCAAAAAGACAGCCACGTAGATGGATTAGATTTACGTTAGACCCAGCTAATGATCTGATCAGACCCATAACCTAATTGAGTCATGATTTGACCGACTTATGATCTAGATCGACCCGCATGTTGATCAATCAAACTGGTCCAGGTCCTTTGCTTATGCAAGTTAACTGCATCCACATTGGCCATATAACAACAATCCACTCAACAAATATCTAGTGGTATTCAACTACCATATAAAATAAGCTTAGCTTAAGATTTTTGATATACTACTACTACTGTGTTTATCATTGCTATACATATCTTACATAATGCTGGTTAGCTTAGCTTATATGCTTCCAGAAGACGATCTACTTACTTAGTTTCTAAACCATATTTCATGCCTCCTACACTTCTTTCGTGCTATTCCTGTCTTTTGAATTCTTCTTGTCTACATATCTCTACTAATTAAATAGGAGTAACATCTACAATGGTTTCAAGACAACTCTTAACATTTAGGAACAAGGAGCTTATGGTATTATTGTAGAGACGGAGTTTGGCCAATAACTAACTAATTACAGGAAAAAAAATAATTTTTGTCTTTGAGGTTTATGAAAATGTATTGGGCAGGGCTTCATTAAAAATGTTGCATCAACTAGTAACAGCCAACTTTCTAGAACAAATGTATTACTCCTGTATAAAATTAATGGTTTGAAAAGTTAATGTATCTTTTATAATAAATAGATCCAGTGTTCGTGTCTTGCCTTTAACTGAACTCAATCACATTTCCTTCATTCACAGTATATTCATTTTTTGTTACCTGCCGATATCTTTTCTAATGTGTTAACTTTATATAGATATATCTTTACTTTGACTAATTATGTTGTTGTGTTTACTTAGACTTTATTATTATTATTATTATTCAAAATCTCACATTCGCTACTACAAGATCAAAATTCGATATGTTTATCATATACAAGATGCTCTGCTGCATATACTAAGTAAATAAGATATAGGTTTTGAAGTGCTCTTAACATTTAGGAAGGAGCTTTTGGTATCGTAGCCTGTCGAGTCAATGGTTCACCGACTTACAAGTTGAATCAATTGAACCGCTGGGTCAAACCGGTATTATGACAAATGAAAAAATTACAAAATTTTGATGAGTTCATAGAGAAAAGCATATAAAACCGCTGGGTGAAATCGGTATTATATTTATCTAGATTTTTTTAAAGTTGTAGCCAAATACGAGTAATGTAACAATTAGCAAATTTAGAGCAAATAAAAAATGGCTTTAACACTATTAGATTATAACTAGTACTCCTAAACTGATTTGAATGAATAAATTTGTATTAATGGCGTCTACTTAATGGTTTTTAAAAGCTTGTTTCTTGGATCATGAAATGGGTTGAGGCTAATTTGAAACATGATTTAAGGGCGCACACACAATAAAAGCCCAAAAACTAAAAGAATTTACACCGAATAGTGTAATCTCAAAAATGGCTAAGTTGAAACACGTGTCGACATAATTTAACATACCATATATGTGTACATAATAAATTTTAATATTTCTGATGGAAATCCATCGGAAATATTATTTATTTCCGGCGGAAATATAAAAATAAAATAAAATAAAAAATCATTAGAAACTAAAACATTACCAACGGATTAGCGACGAATAAATATAGATGTCGGAATGGCGTCAGAAATTCGACGGTAGGTTATGTGAATTAGTGATGGATTTCTGACAACAATCGAATCTCTTGGAATTCCGTCGAAAGTTAATCGGAAAAGCAAACTTGTCATTATTTCGTTCATCGCTGAAGTCTAGTTTCTAGTAGTAGACTTTCATTAAATACGTAAAATCCAGTTTCTAGATGTCCAGAAAATCTGTCGCTGAAAGTCCAATTTCTAGATGTCACACATATGCCACATAATACGGAAAAGGGAAAATAACCATCAGGTCATCATTTCAAAAAACATCCATAACAAGATGGTTGATTTCATAATATAACACAAGCTTTCAAATTCATTGGATGTGAATAGCCAAATATATTTGGGTACAAGTTCATATGTTAAAGTATATATGTTTTTAATATAAAAAAATCTCTCATTTATGCAGAATAAATAACAATTGTATTGTCACAAGCTGAAATCAAGAAGTCAAACTCAAAGTCAAACTAAGAAGTCAACTCATACCGGAGGGAAAGTCTGTTAAACTTTCCCAATCCAATCCTTTTATAACGGAATCATTCACTTGTAACAAATCATTCTAAATTTTGTAAACACTTCTTGAATCTCTCTTATCACTCATTGTAAACTTTAATCAATCAATAATAAATCCTTTTCGAAACTTGTTTCTTCATTATAATTTCCTGATTGGTTTATTTCATTTGAAACTCTTATCCTCATTTCACATTGATTCTTGGAATTGGTTTGTTTCAGTGGTATCAGAGCAGTCCATCCTAGCTGTTCTTGATTTTCCATCATAACCACCATAAACCACCATTTTCATCATCATAAACTACCATTTTCACCACCATTCAAGTTTGTTACAGTTGGTTCAATTAGAACATCTGATGAGGCGAAAAATGATCCGTTTTAAGGGGGTCATTTAAGCCCGGAATTGAATTTATTTGATCAAATATTTCCCTAAATCGTTCCTTTTGTGATTTTAGGTACTTTTGGAGTGAATTCTGGAAAAAGAAGCATTTTGGACGTTTTTTGAGCATAAAAGTGAAGAAAACGGCAAAGTCATAATTTTCCTTGAGGTGAAGAGGATGGAGTCCATGACGGTCCAGAATGTTTTTGCACTAGGGCATGACGGCATCACCATAGGCCGTCATGGCCCCTTAACAGGTGACGGCCCAGAGAAAAATCGCTCTTGACGGCATCAGATCTGGATCTAGGCAATCCGATTTTATTATGGGCGGCGGGTTGACGGCGTCAGAATTTCCTTCTTGACGCCGTCACCTTGAAAAATCTATATATACTTTTGTAATTTTCATTCATTAGGAGAGGACAATTTTAGGGATGACTTGAATAAACCCTAGCACGATTTTAACAGTATTTTCAAGGGTTTTCACCCCTTGAATCCTTTCATGTTCAATTAAGATAAGTATCCTTTCAATTCATTCAATATGTCTGTGTTGTCTGAATATATCTTGCGCTTGTCTTGATTTTAACATGCTAGGCTAGATCTCTTGTGTGTTTGCTTAGATGTAGAGAAACCTAGATGTTGATTATGGGTTGTTTGCTTGTTTATAGTTGTTACGGATGAATGATTTCGATGTTAGGCTTAAGAAAACTGGCAGACTTCCATAGTGTAACTTGCTTGAACGTCTTAAGAAACATGAACCAATGCGTACTAGGTTTTTATGGTTGTATTTAATGCATGAGCGAATTCTAGTGATCCCATGTTCGGAGCTTCTTGCAGGCTCGATATAGGAGTGAAGTAGGAGCTTATAGAGATGGGGAAGTACGTACACCACCCCACGATTGGTATTAAGGAATATAACCCATCATCCACGCAACTGTAACAAACTATCAACCTGTAACAGATATCTAGGGAGTAATGAAATATAAGTAAACACAATTTTCCCATTTATTGTTCACACCACTAGTTTAATTAGCTTTATTTACATTTTTGTTATTTTATTTTAATTGCATCTTTAGTTATTGGGTTAGTTGACTAGCAACTAATTCCGCCCACTCTTCCAAAACCCGAGATTTTAATTGCTTTTATAAAAATATAAAAATACAAAAAGAATCATCCCTCACCTCCAGACCTAGTTTTTAGGCTTTCTAATCCTAGCGACACTATTCCTGAGTTGAACGATCAATCCCCCGGTACTTGTCACTATACTATACTACAACGATCAGGTACACTGCCTGGTGGGGGTTGTAAGCTTCTCGAGATCCCTCGAGAGGTAAAGCCTGGTGCAATTCCCATGCGTCAAGTTTTTGGCGCCGCAGCCTGGGGAATAATTATTTTCTAGGTTAGAATTTCTTTTTATTAGGTCTACTTGCTAGATTCCTTTCTAGTAAGATTTTATTTTTATATTTAGGTTTTCTTTAGTCTATCTATTTCTTCGTGTTTTTGTTCGTAACCTTTAGCATCCGGCATCATGGAAGGTGGTAACATCTTTGAACCCATCAACCCACCACAACAAGACCACCCACAAAACCCACCACTAGCAAAACAACCTCTTTGGCCCCGAACCCTAGGAGAGTATTCCCGACCTAGCCACCAAGGCTATCGAAATACTATTGAGCTCACCCAAGGAGCCAATGTGTCCCCCTTGCGATCCGACACCATCCGGTTGGTGCAAAGCGGATGTGCATTCCATGGACTTCGTTCCGAAGATCCTAATCAACATCTCAAGGACTTCCTTAAAATCGTAGATTCTATAGACCTTGATGTTACAACTAGAGAGTTGACCTGATTACGCCTATTCCAATTCTCTCTACGTGATCAAGCTAGTCAATGGCTTGAACGTTTACCCATAGGATCCATCACCTCATGGGATGATCTCACCACTCGTTTCCTTGCTCAATTTTTCCCACCGGGGAGAACTACCAAGCTTAGAAATGATATGTTGATGTTCCAACAACGTCAAGGTGAAACTCTATATGAAGCATGGACTCGTTTCAAGGACTTACTCCAAAAAGTCCCTCGTCATGGCATAGATCTTTGGCTCTATGTCCAAATCTTCTATGACCATATCGATCTCTCCACAAAGCAAACCATTGACCAATCGGCCAGTGGTAAGCTACATGATCTAAGTGCAGAAGAATCATGGGAACTCATAGAAGATCTTGCTCTCTATGACAACGAAAGTTGGAATGATCTCCGTGATTTGAACAAAACGGTCAAGGCAATATCTTTGCCTTCGAACAATTCTAGCATTCTCGACCGTAGGATCATGGAACTTGAGGACCAAGTCAAGTTTCTCATGAAATCTTACGAAGCTCCTAAGCCTTCAAGCCAAGTGAACAAAATCACTTCTTCATGCGAATTATGTAGTGGTCCCCATGACACTCGTGATTGCGTGGAACTCCCCGGAACAGCTTTTGCGGATTATGCATCTTCGCATACCGACGAAGCGGGAGATAAGTGGTACACTTTCAAGCCCTAGCCAAACCCTTACGGTGATTCCTACAACCCTTCTTGGAAAAATCACCCGAACCTTAGGTGGAAACAAAACCAAAACAATTCTTCCGATCCGCCTAATAATTACCAACCAAATGGTCCACCCTCCAACCGTACTTTCAACAACGATCCTTCTAATAACTATGGTAGTACCAACAATCTTGAAGGATTGATGTCCAAGTTTATGGCATCTCAAGAAGCTCGCATAGTTAAGTTTGAAACCGAATTCAATCAACAACAAACGGAGATGACCAATAAGATTGACAACTTGTTGAAAGCCCTCAACAACCAAGCGTTGACTACACCTAGGAAGGACACTAGGGATCCCAATAGCGGAATCCAAATTAAGGACCCCTCGTCATCCAAACACGTCCACTTTGTCAATGTTGTCACCATTAAGCCAATAGATAAGGATATAGAAGAAAGTGACAAGGAAGAAGTTGGGGTAGAAACCGCGACTAGGGATGAAATTAAGGAAGTTGAGGTTAATAAGGGAGAAAAGTTAGAGGTAGTAAAAAACATAGAAGAGTACTTTGATAAGTTGCCCACCAAGGACGAACGGGAATATCACAAGGATTTATTCAATGATCCCGAGACACCATATATCCTTGGTTCACCCTTATTAAAGTAGGTGATCCCTCTAACATTTACATACCATGCAACATTGGGCATATGCATGTATGGAAAGCTTATATCGATCCTAGGTCTCCTATAAACATCATGACTAGGACTTATTATAATTGGGTAATGAAGAAACAACTTGGTTATAAGATGATACCAAACAAGAACTTGTTAAGTAATTTTGTAGGTAGAGTGAAAGGATTGCATATGATTGTCGGAAACTTCACTTATGAGACCGACTTTGTGATAGTGGAGGATACTCGTCCGGTGATAGATGACTGCCTAAGTCAAGTAGTGTTCGGAAAACCGTTCGTTGAGGCCTCTAAGATGAGTTAAGATCTGACTCTAGGGATAGTTAGATTCAAGGAAGAGAATGATGAGATTGCTTACCAAATGCCTTATAAGATTGAACAATACCGCCTCCTATCGAACATAGAAAAGGAACACGAACAAGCGGTTTACTATAGGAATGATGAGGATAGATGTAAAGGAGTAAAGTATGTTATGAATAGAATACTTCGTTTCTACAAAGAATGCTTGCAGCTAGGTCCGGAATAAAAAACTAATATAGGAGATGACCTAGAAAGTGAGACCAAGGATGAGGTCACGTAATAGCCCATGACCTTGAGTCTAGCTACAAGACTCGTAAATAAAGAAAAGACTTCTTGGGAGGCAACCCATGCTTTGTGTGATTTTTAATTGTTTGATTGTTATTTGTTTCCGTATGCATGCATTATTTTTATTGTTGGTAGATCATGTTTCAAAACTAAAATGGTGAAAATACTTTATTTTGTCGTTTGACTTAGTCCTAACTTCATACAAAGGTATTTCACAAAAGATAAGTGTAAGGGGAAACCCCAAATATGTTTTTAAGAAACAAAATTGATCATGATTCTCCACAATATTAAATGGACATGTATATTCGTATTTGTTAGAGTCAAATGCTTGTATCGAGTCATAATGATGTTTTGCAGGATTTTTTAGAAAGTAGGACATAAGTTTTTCCAGAAATTTTTCGGAAACTTAACGTAAGGATTTCTGCAGATCACTTCTGACGGCATCAGGAATTAATTCCTAACGGCGTCATGTGTAAAATTCTGGAAATTTTGCTAGTTTTGTTTTTCTAACGGAGTCTTAAAGTTTTTGTTAATTCTTTAGTTTTATAAACTCCATGAAATCTACAAACATTCATTGCACAAGCACTATATCTTACCATGTTTTCTAGGTTTTGTTATTATATATAGATTGCCGCCGATTTTACGCGAGGTTGCCTTGTTTGTTTTCTCAGGTTTAACAGGTTATGTATGACAAGAAGATGATTTATATTTCTGGAAGGGAAGCTTTGATTGTTCATTTTCTTGGAGGAAGATCTAACCTTGTTACCGCACTATCCACACCAAGCGAATCAGGGGAGTATTTGATTTCATTTTTTTACCTATTTCACTTTTACATTCTTTAATTGAACATTGGAGACAATGTTCATCCTAAGTGTAAGGGGAGGGTAAATGATGATACCTTATAGGATACACTTTCACTTAAGTTTGTTTGTTTGATGGTAGGTGTATAATAAAACTATGAGAAATACTTGTTAGTGTAATTTTAGCGCCAAATTTAAGTTTTTTTTTACAACATTTAAGAGTGAAACTTTAGCCTTAGCAAGCGTCTCATGGATAGGAGTCATATGACTAGCACAAAATCGTACGATTCAAAAAAATTTTCCACCCAAATATGTGAGGTTCGCCTTTAGATTTGATAGGAAAAGCATTTACTATTAGTGCTTATGAGTGTACGGGTAGCATTTAGATTCTAAAACTTGCGTTAGTGATGCATCCCGAGACCGCTAGTAAGAATACATTCGTGTAGTAGGATTTACTACATGATAAGAGGCATTAGGATCACCCTTGTGTTAAACCCGTATCATAATTACTTGACCATTTAAGTCATATTACTTGGCTAGTTAAGTCAATTAATTTTTCCCACACCTTTGCTTCTCATGACAACCTAGCAGATGTTATCAAGGAGTTTAATGGTAAGGGGCTAATGGAAATCGGTGCCAAGTTTGGTCAAAAACCACTAGCTAATATGAGGGTGTTTGATAAAGTTCTTAGTGAACATAAGCAATTCAGTAATGGTGATAAATTGTCTAATAACAATTTGGGTAAGGATGTGGGTTTGAGCGGTGTTGGTTATGAGAATGACAGAGATTCCAAAAATATATTGAATGAAGGGAAGAGTTTCATGGGAGACTGTTTGGGTAAGAACGATTGTTTGTGTGTTTCAAGTACTGATGTGCTGATATATCATGCATTGTGCTGGAATGATGATAGTAATGGTGATGGAGGTAGTGATCCTGAGTGGATATTGTGTTGGGAAGAAAAGCAGTTAAATTTTTGGAATGCTTGGCCAGAAAAGGCTGTTGGGCTATATTTGATGCTGTTTCTGGGGTGTTTGGAAGATTATTCAATGAATGGAACCTGTAAGAAATACTTGTTAAGAGTTGTTGGTGAGTAGATCAGTTAGTCACACTTTTGGAAGACAACTTTTATCAAAAAGGTGGAAGAAACATGTGAGAAGCTAATAACAAATATTGATGCAATGAGCTGCTGATAAGGGATGTTGGAGCTGCTGATTAAGGTTCATATCTAACCCCGATTCTTGAGTTCAAGAATCTTCTTAAGGGGAATGGATTGTCATAAGCTGAAATCAAGAAGTCAAACTCAAAGTCAAACTAAGAAGTCAACTCATACTGGAGGGAAAGTCTGTTAAACTTTCCCAATCCAATCCTTTTATAACGGAATCATTCACTTGTAACAAATCATTCTGAATTTTGTAAACTCTTCTTGAATCTCTCTTATCACCCATTGTAAACTTTCATCAATCAATAATAAATCCTTTTCGAAACTTGTTTCTTTGGTATAGTTTCCTGATTGGTTTATTGCATTTGAAACTCTTATCCTCATTTCACATTGATTTCTGGATTTGGTTTGTTTCACGTATGTTTTTAGTTGCAAACATTATGTAAATTTGTTGTTTTATCTTGTAGCATAATATCGGATTTTAGAAGGATAAACGAAGATTACTGAAGCCCGAATTAAGCCCGTTATATCATCTTTCAAGTGGCCCGTAATTAACCATTTAGAGGTGGTCTAGTGACAAAAGAACTCGTGACTATCACTTTAAGATGTGTGATGTCTCAAGTTCAATTCTTGCTACGTGCAAACTACCCTAAGTGGTCACGCCAACCTCCTAAAAAAAGAGACATTTACCTGATTTGAGTATGTGTGGCGGTGGGTTCAAACACTGTAGATTAATCGGCCAAAAGGTCAACTATGGTTACCAAAAAAAATAAAAAATAAAAAAAAAAAAAATAAAAAAAAAAACCGTAATTTATATTACAACCAAGAATTGAAGGCTGGGTACGAGCCCATGCAGTCATCGATTGTAGATGCTAGGTTGGTTGATTTGTGAATACAAAATGACCACTTGAGGGAGCCTATGATAACTTTTTCACAACCGACACCACCCTTTGTGGTTGTCGGTTCCACTACAATAACCTCAATAATAATAATTATTATTATTATTATTATTATTATTATTATTATTATTATTATTATTATTATTATTATTATTATTATTATTATTATTATTATTATTTTATTTATTTATTTTTTTAAAGAAAAACATCAATATAAAAACGAAATCAAACAATACAAACAAAAGGTATCTAACATCCCTAATCAAGATGATTAAAAAGGCGGGACCCTAGAAAAGAACATGAACATGGTACAGTACACGAATATAACCCACGTGCCACTAATATTTTAACCTGAGATTATCAAAACCAAAAAAGGACCACATACACTAAAATCCAAACAATCGAGCCAAGCCTTGTGTAACATCTCCAAAATATCGTTGTGTAAGATAGTGTCAATGGGGTATTACTTCATAGTACAAGTAAAAGTTATAAAAAACGAACTCTAAAAGTAGTGATCATAGATTTAAGTACGTAAAAGTAGTGATCACGAGATTTTGGTGTTTATTATATCGTGAGTTACGTTAGTATACACACATAATTCGAAAACAGTTTTATAATTTCAAGCAAATAATTCCAAGTACATAATCAAGTATCAATAATAAACATTCTTAAAAAGTTTGGCTTATGATAGATTTTTAAGATAGATTTTGAGAAGGCTTATGATTCGGTGCGGTGGGATTATCTAGATGACGTTCTTAAAAAGTTTGGCTTCGGGTTGAAATGGTGTGGTTGGATTCGTGAATGCCTTCAATCTTCTTGGGGGTCGGTTATTGTGAACGGAAGTCCTACGGTGGAATTTAATTTTTTTCAAAGGTCTTAAACAAGGGGATCCTCTTTCTCCTTTCCTATTTATCTTGATCATGGAAAGTCTTAATGTTTCCTTTCAAAAGGTGGTGGACGCGGGATTGTTTAAAGGTATCATAAAAATCCTTCCTTGTCGTTATCTCATATGTTTTATGCGGATGATGTGGTGTTTATGGGACAATGGAGTAATTCGAATATGGACACGATTATTTTTGCTTTGAAATGTTTCGAAAGGGCTTCCGGGCTTAAAATAAATTTGAGTAAAAGCAAGATAATGGGAATAGGGGTGAATAAAGATAAAGTGGAAAATGCGGCGAATAGATTTGGTTGTGGCATTCTTAAAGTGCCTTTTGAATATCTTGGATCGAAGGTAGGGGTAACATGTCTAGGATTCGTTATTGGGATGAGACTATGGAGAAGATGGTTAAGCGCCTTTCAATATGGAAGATTAACACTCTTTCTATAGGTGGTAAACTAACCCTTCTCAAATCCGTGTTAGGGTCAATGTCGTTGTACCATATGTCCTTATACAAGGCTCCTTTGAAGGTGTTAAATGGGATGGAGTCGTTAAGAAGTCGTTTTTTCAATGGTGTGATTTCGGGTAGTAAGAAACCGAGTTGGATAAGTTGGAACAAAGTTCTTACGTCTAAAGAAAGAGGAGGCCTTGGAGTCTCTAGTCTATATGCTTTAAATAAAGCTCTTCTATTTAAATGGGTGTGGCGTTTTATGTCTCAAAAAATTCGCTATGGGCTAGGGTCATTATCGCTTTACATGGAGAGGATGGTAATATTAGGCTGCACGCTAGAGGTGGTCATAAATCGTTATGGAGAGATATTGTGGTTGAGATGACAAAAATAAAGGAGCAGGGATATCTAGGATCATATGAGAAGGAAGTTGGGAGATGGCGCAAACACTTTGTTTTGGGGAGATATATGGCTGGGAGATATGGCGTTTAAATTTAGATTTCCAAGGTGTTTGCGTTGGAAATGAACAAAGGAGCTACTGTGGCTGATAAATTTGCTGCTGATGACTTTTGTAGTTCATTTCGTAGGGTTCCGCGTGGAGGTTGGAGCGGGGAGCAATACGACGAGTTGTGTGCTTTGGTATCAAACATAATTCTTGTCGAGAAGAAGGACAGGTTGTTTTGGGACTTAGAAGGTTCTGGTGAGTTCTCAGTGGTCTCGCTTAGAAAGTCGATTGATCTTATTCGTCTCCCGGAGGTGTCTTCTCAAACGAGTTGGGTTAAAGAGGTGCCTATTAAGGTTAATGTTCTTGCTTGGAAGGTGAAATTAGATTCCTTGCTTTCTCGTTTTAATATTTTTAGGAGAGGTATGGACATTGCGTCTTTATCTTGTCCAATGTGTGATTGTGGAGTTGAGTTAGCACATCATATATTTTTTGGTTGTCAAGTGGCTAGAGATATCCTTCGCAAGATTTGTAGATGGTGGAATGTGGATTATATGGAGGTGTCTTCTTATGAGGAATGGCTTTGTTGGTTGATTAATATTAGAGTTTTAGCTAAGTTGAAAAAGGTGTTGGAAGGCGTTTGTTATGGAGCTTGGTGGTATATTTGGTCTTTCAGGAATAGATGTGTTTTTGGCAAGGAGATTAGCACTAAAGAGAAGATTTTCGATGATGTGGTTTTAAATTCTTTTTCTTGAATTTCGTCTCATTGTAAGGCCTCTTTTAGTTGGGTTGATTGGTTAAAAAATCCATATCTTGTAAATTTGTAATTTCCTAGCGTCTTGCTAGCATTTTAATAAAATTGTTGTTCATAATAATAATAATAATAATAATAATAATAATAATAATAATAATATAGCACATAATTTCAAGTATCAATAATTATATTGATATAGCACATAATTCCATGTATTAATAAAGATTAATATAACACGTAGTTTCAAGTACATAGTTCCAAGTATTAATAAAAATTGATATAGTACATAGGCTATGTTTGTCAAAAGTAGTTGTGAATAGTAGCGAGTTGTGAGCAGTAGCTGTGAGTTGTAGCCATAGCTCACTGCTTACTGCTCACAACTTCATAAAAAAACATTAGAAAAATGAGTTTTTCTAAAAAATATCAAAGCTCACCGCTCTGTTACCAAATGAACACAAAATCAAAAAGTTTATTGCTCACCGCCCATCACCCGAAAAAGCTCAAAAAAACTCTGCGCCAAACATAGCCATAATACAGTTTTCAAGCAATTATTGTAAAACCCTAAAATCTTGAATATCAAATTTACGTATAATTTTAAATTTTCTAAATAATGATACAAATAATTAAACGCGAATATACTTTAAACAAGTAACCATAAATTCATAAAACTTTAACGAAACGTCATTTTGGGAATGTTTGAATATTTTTGAACTCCAAAATAATAATGTGACATAAATGAAATACGAAGAAACCGTTAACGCCTCGTAGACTTTCGTTTTGAGCCTTTTCCTTTTATTACGTCAACAAAAAAACACAAGTTAACCCAACCCTTGGCCCAAGAAACTTAGCCCACAAAGAACCCACGAAAAAAATTACTATATATATAATTTACCGTTTAAAACGGTGTCGTTCAACATTAGTAAGTTGGACTACACGCAATTTTTTTGGCCCACTACCTACTGCCCCATCCAGTTCCATGTTCGGCCCGTTTTTATTTCTTTTATACGGGATAACCTCCGTAGTCTTCCATAATATTCCAGCATCTTCCAAATCACACAACACCATCACTTACCTTATTCAATTTTCAGTCGATGATGAAGAAAAAGTTAGGGTTTTACTTTTGGGGGTTTTTAGGTGCCAGAGTATTTCTGGGAGAATCAACCGTTTTTGTAAATCAAAAAGGTATATAAAAGTCTTGATTTTTAGGGTTTTTTTGGCACTTGAAGATTTAATAGCATGATGTTGCGAAAGCTATTGAGAAAGTTGGGTACTGATTGTGGTCAAATCTAATTGGATGCACATATATTACTGTGATTATATTTAGATGTTGCTGGGAACTTTTGTGGCAGGTACAAGTGCTCATGCTTTTTTATTTCTATTGTTTACTTTCGTTATAATTTTGTTAGAGTTTTTACCTTTATTGTAAATAAGATTAGGATTTTGTTGTGTTTATGTTTCTATGAATTGGTTCTTTTGAAATCAGGGCTGGAAGCCTTCCACAACCATACTGTCAACAGGTATGCTACCTTACTATTACTTTTTACGAAATTTTAGTTTACTGGTCTTTTTATAATAATTGTTGCACACATTTTTTAATCTATTGATAGCAGCAAGCTTATAGCAACTGCTGATATGGGAGAGAAGTATGCAGTCGCCGATCTAAATTTGGGTCTGCAGCTTTCGAGTTTCGCTATGAAAATGACACCAACCTTTTGGTTTTACAGGTTTCTGGAACTGTGGCTTTGAGATACATAGCAATATAAGTTGAAAATGCAGTAAAGAGCAAGTGGTGGGGAAGGAAAGGAGTATGCTGCCGTATGCGAGGAGTTTGGGGTGTAATGATGTTTTGAAGACGTCGGAAGGTATAATGTTATTGTTATTGCATGTTTTTGTGGTTATAGGTAAATTCGATGGCTATGAATTAGGCTCGGAGGCTGCTTCTACAACTTTGATATAATATAGGATAAATTAAATGCATGACACGTTCATTAAAGAATGATTGGTGATATTTTGAGGAAAAGTACGCGGTATTTGGTCACTTAACTCTTTTACCTCAACTTGATTAGGTACATGTTCTACCCATTTCCAGTTTTACACTTAACTCTTTTACCTCAACTTGATTAGGTAATGTAGGTTTGAGGAGGCAGCAGGTGATGCGCTACGAGCATTTGAGGTGCACCCAAGCCAGGAGATTTTTAGTGTAGGTTAGTTTTCGTCTTAAACACACTCTAAACTGCTAAGATCTGCCAGTTTTTCATTTGACGTACATTGCACTGTTCTGAGTTTGCTATTTTTTTCACGAAAATGACACGGCAACTATTTCGTAGGTGCAGAAGAAGGTATAGCCGTAGCTGCAACAGGAACGGATGTCCATATAGGCTTCGTGCTTATGAAGAAAGCGGACATCAAAACCATGATCATAAGTTCATAACCAAAGGTATGATGCCATGGTTCACTTTGCCTTCAAGTTTAAAAAATTCAAAACTCTTAAATTTGTTATCTAGTCTTAAATTGACAATCATAAATGGAAAAAATATCTGACTGATGAGGAAACTGCTCTTGGTCGAGGAAGGAGGCAAAGATAGGATGTTTTATATAAGAAAGCGCATACCCCCAAGGCTATGGATACATATGAGGTATCTCTTCTTCTTTTCCTTTATTTATTTTTATTTTTTATTTGTAGTATATTGTAAAAAGACGTGTGGTGTGATGCCTAGGCATGTGCAATTGGACTAACGAAACTAGAACCATATAGGTTTACCATTTACATGTAGCCAAGTGACATGTTTGTTACAATCATTTTCAATGTTGATGCAACCATGTGTTGCTGGTACATTGAGTAGTTGTTCGGTTACAAACATCTAAGGTCGTGTTTGGTTGGTAGATATTGGGGGATATTTGTAGGTTTTGAATTTTAAATTGCCCCATTTATTGTGTTTGGTTCAGAAATTGAGGAGCATTTTAGATGTAATGGGAAATCTTAATTATATGAATGGGGCCTATTAAAATTATGTGGTTTGGAGAAGAAATTAAAATTCTGTAGGAGGTGGGGTCCTCAAAGTCAAAATTACCCCTCCCAAAGTCAAAAATATCTCTTTTAATTCTTATATTCTTCATCTCGATAATGATGATTTTGTCATTTAGTATTATCACATTATTTTAAATACCAAGAATTTTAACAAACCAAACAGGTCATGGTATTTTTAATTTCACAATTTCAAATTCTGAAAGATTTTAAATTTCAAGACATTAAAAACCTATCAATTGAAATTACCTGAACCAAACGCCCCCTAAGTATCTAAGCATCAGGACATATGACCTGCTGGAACAAAATAATAGATAAAGTTAGGTATGAACATGTTATATTATTTGGGTTTTCATTTGTTTAAAGGCCCAAGAAAATAAGTATACGAGTTTCATGGTAGGGTTTTATGAGGGTAACACAGACACCTCTCTAATAATTGTGTTTTTAAGTTTATTGCTAACTGATATATATTAAACTGAATGTAAAAATCTGACACCTTCAAACGGTTAGCTTACAGCAGCTATACGAGATAAGTAGTATGTATACCAATGACACATACGGCATAATTTTCCTTTCTCCAGATGTATATAAAAATCATGTATAACTGCTAGAAGTGGCAAAAGGGCAACTTCAGTAACGAGTTGATCTGAACTTTAAACACTTTTTGCCATAAACTTTTAACCATTTTTGGGAAAAAAAAATACTGCGTTAGTATAATTACTATAATTATATTGCTTTAACAACAATATAAATTTTGAATAAGTTGATTCAGGTGGTCATTATATTATGCCTTAGAAATACTTTCGGGAACCTCCAAACCCAATATGACCTTTTTCTAATCATGCTAATTAGCATTACTATTTTGGTAAGGCTATTATGAAACAACGATAGTAATGTGGTCTTCAAATATAATATCATTGGTATGGTGGGGCTATACCAACCTTTCATAGGCAATTGAATATATGATAATGGCGATGTGGTATAAGATAATTTGAAATCGATAATGTAACTTTAGAGGTGCTTGGGATATTGCTTATTTTAATATCTTTATGTTGGCCATGCTATTGTAATCTGATGCTACTAATGATCTAATGTGCAGTGACACAGCGGCCATTTGTTTGTGTAGAGTCATTCGCCTCCCGCTTCTTCTGCAACTGCATTTTTATTGGTGTTTGGGTTTATCGCAAATGTACAGCTTCAAGGAGTATCTTGCTATGGCTTAAAGCTGTTAACCTTATGTAAATTTTTAGGATTTTGTTGCATGAATAACATTTATAAATAACAGTTTAAAAAATATACTACCAAATATGACGCCCCGCCGCAACGCGGCGGACCGGTGCCCAACTCGTTAGTAATAAAAGGAGGGGACCAAATCATATTTTTGACACAAAACGTCTTATACTTTTTTTTTTTTTTTTTTTTTTTTTTTTTTTTTTTTTAGTAAAACCCTAAACCTAAAAAATTTGCTTTCACAAGTCACGGCTTAAAAATATTTTCTGCCTTCTTTTTTTGCTTCTGGTCGACACACAAGAAAGGGCAAGAAGCAGGGTTTGAGGTGTTCTTTATTGACTATTTTGTTTGTACGAGGTTCAAGAAAATTGTTTCCATATCTTTTTGGGTCCTTGTCCACTCGAACCTATTTATTGTCGAACATAGGTATATATCTACTCCCTCCTTTGTGATTTTCTTTTATGTACTATCATATTGAGATTTACTGTTAACTAAAACATGGATCAAATGGTCTTGCTAAAATGTTATACGCATGGAACATGTAAAAATAATCACCACATGAATCAAATAAAATAATAACTTGTATGCTCATATATAAATATCGATCTATACATTTTTATTTGGAAAACTTGACATGAAAATCTTGTATAAAAATATTATAGCGAGGCATGGGGGTTTTGCTCCGGGTCCATTGATCAATAAAAAATGAAAAAGGAACGTGGTTAATTTTGAGTTCATTCGACCTAAAATAATAAAGGATGCGTTTGGCTTGTGTTTTTATTTGGTATTTTATCACTAGTAAAGGAAAAGGAACAAGTAATGGTGTTTTTGGTTTCATTCGATATATATGATGATAAAGGGTATGCATGTTTCTTGTCTGTTAGTCGCATGAAATAAAAAGGAGTTGGGTCACGTTTGGTTTTGGTGACAAAAAGAAGGGGTGTGTGTACTTATGAATATACTAGCAGCGACCCGCGCATTGCAGCGACCGGTAACCTGAAATTAAATTTTCCGATAAATTATGTATTTTAGTTTATCATATTCTTTTTGACAATAAATTTATGGATATCATGAATTTTGTTTAGCCCGTGCCCATTGGGGCTCGAGCCGCTTTGGCCCACACCCGTTCGAGCTCAACCCCATTTGGCCCGTTGCCCGTTCGGGCTTGAATATTTGTATAATGTGCTTTATTATTTGTATTAGTGACATTTAATATAGGATTTGTGTTTAATTTGGTTGTATAATATGCTTAATAATTTGTATTTCTTATCTAAGGGGTGTTTTAATAACTGTATTAATTGTATTTATTGATCAATTAATTATTTGACTACATTAAATAGCATTTATATGGTGTTTTATTTTTTTTTAATATATGCATTAAAGTGGTGTACACTATGCTTCTTTTCTTGCAAGTCTTAAAAGATTATGTAAGACCTTAAATATCACAACTTTATCACAACACTATAGAAGCAAAGATGAAGTAGAGATGGAAAGATTGTGACTTGATGTATGTATGACGTTAGGTTGTAGAGAGAGAGAGATGAAAATGGAACTTTTATTAAGAGAGAAACACACACACTTACACACACAAGCACACACCTCAAATGAGCCTTTGAGGTGTTTATATAGTAACTTACATATTGCCCTAAAAGGCTTTCCATGGGCTTTGTCAAATGGGCTTTGTTTACATTTTCTAATAAAGGCTTACATGATATACTTAATAAGTACCAAGTCCATAGCCCAATATTCTTAACTATTATAATACTTGTCGACTCAATAATGATCGTCACTTATAATGCTAACAATCTCCCCCTAAGGGACGATCATTGAGATCTCTCTTTGATTACATAAATGATCAACAATTCTAATACTAACAATCTCCCCCTAAGGGTGATCATTGAGATCTCTCTTTTGTGACCTTGATCTTTGATCTTTGAAGCTTGTTCTCTTTGAACTTTGAGTCTTGTTGTAATATTTTTGCTAGTTCCATTGTTCCAATCATGCTTTGTGATCTCTGAATAATGTCGATTGGTCGTTCTTGCCTTTGATCAACATCTTTACACTGTTGTCTTTACGTCTTTTCCAACATGCTCATACTTTGTTTGACATTGAATCTTTGTGAAGTTCTTTTTTCTTTGACTTTAATCTTTGTTTCTTTAGTTTGTAGATTCTTTGACTTTGACTTAGAAACGTTATGAACTTTGCTTTGCTTTGATCTTTGAAGAGAGCTTTGCAGGGTATGAGCATGCGGATCTTTGAGTGATGGTAACGGTCTTTCTCCAAGGAACATTCATCAGTACCTGCATTAAACAGTTAGCAATAAAATATCCGGTACTTACAGGTTCGGAATTAGAGATCGTTAACAGCATAGTATGAAAACTCTCTCTAACCCTTGGCAAGGCCGTTCCTGAACCAGATACCCCCGAGAGGGCTTACTAGATCTACCTAAGTACATCAATGATTCAGGTGAGTCGCTGGAGATCACCCCACGACTGTAGACCGTATTGGGACACGGTAACCATCATGATAGATAAGGCAAGATCCGTAGATCTCATAAAAGACTCTTACACCTTGTGTCCTTTTTGGCGAACACAAGTGTATGCAATTGGAAGTGTATATCCTAAGAGATCTTTTGATGAATCTCATGGCTCTAGACTCGATAAGTGCACATTTAGTTTTCCTATGCGGAGACTAGGGATGGGTCTCCTGCTTCAATATCAACCATCTCTAAAAGATACGTTGATAGTTTACACCGGTTCCCCGTGAGAATGAAACAAATATCTTTTAAGAGATACCTGAGTGGCTAGAAGGTTTAGTGCAATGCGTCACTGGGTCCATGACGTCTTGTCTTCAATACCGGTGTCACCTTAGTAACAACCAGTAGCATATGAGTTGAACCCGGTGTCTGCCCTAAGGTTGAACATATGGAGGGCTATTTCTTTTCACCCTTTCATTTGCTTTTCTTTTTAATTCTTCAACCCCTTCTTTCTCCTTTCTCATTTTCTCCTTTTTTCAATCATACCTAAGGACTTTTAATTCTAATCTATTGGATTTGTCCTTGGGTAGATCCCTCCGGCTCTGGCGGATCATTGGATATAAACCTAACCATAATCACCTTATTACTCCATGATTATCCTATTGTTGCCATCAAACCAAATATTTGAAAATCTTCTCAAAGTGTTTATGATCATGAAACATATTTTGTTAACACTTTGAGAGTTTTGATTTCTTTTTGAAGGACTCCCCCTTCACATGTGCTCATGTATATTTAAGAAATTTTCACATGCGTGAGGAGTTTGCACTTTTGAATTGATTCACTTTCAATGAACACAACCGATTCGAGACACGCTTACATCACTAGTTAGACTAGCTTGAAGTTATTACCCGGCCTGGTCATATCCACAGAAAGTTTCTCGAAACGGTACATTTCTACTAAGACAAATCCTTTTCGAGACACGCTTACGTGGCTAGTTAAAGAGTTCCATTGTCAGCTTTTAGGTAACAACTGGCTCTAGTAACTAACTTGATGTTATTACCCATCGAGGATAAGTCTTTTCGATTACTAACTTTTGTTGTTTCGTCAATTCTTGGGTCATTTCTGAGTCGAGCTCGCATGAGATTCAGCCACAATCTTAAACACATTGATCACATTTTAATCACGTCTTCTCCCCCTTAAAAATAGCATATCCATGGTATTTTTGATACCAATTGATTAAAACCTTTTCTTTTTGGATAGCATATGGGAGAAACGGATGTTTGTAAATTCCGAATTAGTTTCTTTTAAGCATGATCTTTTTGGAACATCTTTTCATTACTCCCCCTAAAAAATAGAACATTTTAAGTAAATTTAAGCTTTTAAGAATTTGAGGGAGTAATATTTTGAGCTACATCGTGAAAAGTTTTGAAAACCTTTTGAAACATTTTCAAAATTTTGCTCAAAAAATTAAGAAGACTTTGATAAGCTTTTTGGTGAGAAGTCTTCTTATCTTTTAGGATTGTCGCACAGAACTGTACAACAGGGTCCTTTCTTTGAAAATCACGGGTTATACACTGTTATGTGTGCATAAGCCATAATGTTTTTAGGATAAGTGCTCAAAGAATATGTAAAAACTTTGTTTTGATTTAAGCACTTTCCTTTCTTTGAAGAACGAGTCCTTAGCTGAAGTACTAAGAAGTCATAATGTTGAGGTCCGAGTCCTTAGCAGAAATACTAAAAAGTCATCATTGAAGCCCGGGTTTTGTACTAAAGTATACGAAAGCCATTATGAATTTGGATTAGACAACAACTTTTGGAACCCATTTAAGCACGGCGCCAACTGGGTTACCATATTTTGAAATCCATTTGTAAGTTGTGTCAATCCGAGATAAAGAAGTTGAATTCCAACGAGGACTGAAAACCTGTGTTTCATTTTGAAATAAAGCTCATGGAATCAACGGTGATTTAAAATTCTTTTGCTTTTGAAAGTTGTTTGAGAAACTCGGTGTCTCTTTTGGAGTTTTAAAACTTGAAGAAGAAGTTTTCCATCCATTGTTGAAAATCGGCGTTTCATTTCGAAAATTCGTTTTAGAGATGAATGGAAACCTTCCAGAATTAGGATTTTTCCAAGCATAGCCATTCCTTTGTTGTAGCGGAAGCATTTAAGAGTATGAATATTTCAAATATTTTGAACGGCTTTGCTTTGGTTTCCACACTGGCTTTACCGGAGTAAAACGAGAGTATGGAGTTTGAAAACCTTGATTCTTTTCTTTATGAGCACTTGCATTTGAAACCTTTTGAGGAGTAAATGTTTCAGAAAAATTAGGTCTCTTTGAAAACTTCCTTCCTTTTTGCAAAGAATAGGTGGTAAATTGAGAAACCCTTTTCGAAAATGGTTTTGAAGATTCACCCGTGTAAACCTTTTCTGAAACACTTACTTGTGGTTTAGACTTGTTTAAAACTTGAGATTTTCCTTTTGACCGGTTAAGAACATCAAACTTTGCTTTTAAGGCATTGTATGAAGTTCTCAAATCATTATATTCTTTTTGAAGAGAAAGATGATCTGATGATGCCAGTTTTTCATGCAAAGAAGCATTTTGATTTTCAAGATGTGCAAAATATTTTTCATATTTGTCTGTTTCAATTGAAAAATCATGTTTGGCATCACCAAAATCCTTGGTTTGTTGTGCAATCGTTTTTTCCAATTCAACAATTTTCTTTTGAAGCACATACTTTTCTTTTTCAAAAAGATGATTTGGTGTGATCTGAGAGTCAAATTTGTTTGAAGTTAGATTCTGAACTCTTGACCTCTTGATTGAATCAAACAAGTTTTTGTAAGTCTGTTTCAAATGCTCATTTTCTTTTTGTAATAATGCCACAACATGCTCCAATTCAAGATTTTTTGTATCAAGTTCGTCAAAATCAAACTTGATATTGGTATCATCACAATTTTCATCAAAAATCATTTCTTTTTCTTTAAGCACTGATGTCAAAGAGTTTTCAGAAGACATTTTCTCATTCTGCTCTTGCAGTTTTAGTTGGAAAGAGATACTTTGTGCTTCGAGTTTTGCAAGATGTTTCTCAAACTGAGCAGTTCTTTTTGACAGTTCTTCTTTGACATCAACTGCTTCTTTTGAAAGCTCGGTGATTTTCTTTTTGAGACAAAGATTTTCAGATTTCAAAGAAGATGTTTGTTCAAAATGCACATTCTCGTACTCATGGCAGAGAGATGCTGACTTGAACGACTCTATTTGATTTGTGAAAAATTCTTTTTGAATGTCTAGAATTAAGCATTTTTCATCAAATTCGTCTTCAAGAGAGTGAACGTACTTTAGATCTTCTCTCATTTCAGTTACAAGATGTTTTTCAAAGTACTCAAAACATAAGTTGATATCTTTCACACGAGGTTCAATTTCCTCTTTCAAAATCTTTTTGACTTCTAACTTAAGGCGTACATCTGATGAAAGAGGATTAGAGAAAACGTTGTTTGTAATGTTTTCTTGCTTAAACCAAATGACCTTTAACGTTTGCTCAATGTGATGTTTAAGATTACAAAATTGTTTCCTTGCTCTATTTTGCCATAACTTAGCATCATAGGTAGCAAGTTGAGCTTCTTTGAAAAATCTTTTCACATTTGTGTCTTTTCTTTTGAAAGGTTCTTTTGGTATATCTGTCAATTGTGTACAACCATACATAAAGCCGTTGTACGAGAGTGGGTTTTTTGTTTTTTTTACTTTCAATCGTTTTTCCTCTTCAGATTTTAAAATATCTTGAGACTCAAACAAAAGATAATCTGACAATTCTTTTCCCATATCTTCAGCGTTGTACAAAATAGGTGTCAGCTTTTTCACTTTGTTTAAAAAACACGGTTTTTCTTTTTCCAACTGAGCACTATTTTCAAAACCAATTCCAGATGTTTGTTTATAAATTTCCTCATGTTTAGTAGGCAGCATGTTAATAGTCTGAGAAGTCTGTCCCAATTTTTGAAGTTTGTTTTCAAGATCGTTTGCTCATTTCAAAAACTCTTGTTTTTCATTCTCAAGTTTTGTGTTAACAATCTCAAAATTTGAAGTGGTTTTTTGAAGCCTTGAATTTTCACTTTTTAAATCACTGTTCTCTTTTAAAAGTGCTTCAACCTTTCTGCTGTTAAGGACCATTTGTTCACCCAATTTTTGAATGGAACATTTTCACGAAGAACAGCTTCTCTATAACCAAATTCAAGTGCTTCTTTTTGTTTTAAAAGTGGTTTGACAGACTCTCCATACATTTCAAACTTTTGAGAGTGAGATTTAAGGTTTGAGATTTCAATTTCAAGTTTAGCATTTCTTGTTATTGCATTTTCAAAACGTTTTTCCATTTCCTTAAATCTCTCAATCTCTTTGTTCAAAAAAACATTCGTTTGCTTAGCTTCGCGATTGTCGCTTTTGCACTTTTCAAGTTCATGTTTGAAATTATTGATTAATGAAGCAAATAAGGCACGATCTTGTTCATAAGTAGATCCATCATGGGCAGGCTCACCTCTATTAGGATCCATATCTGGAGTAGCAAAAGTGATATTACTATCATTTTGTTCCACCACATAAGTGTCACTAATAGACTCAGGATGCGCAGGATGTGCCTCATCATGAGCAAACACATTATCAAAGATATTACCATTATCATGAGCATGTGAATTTTGTACCGTAGCCAATATCTCTGTGTCTGATGAATGTCTGATATGATCATCTTCGGTGTCCCAAACAGCTTCATTCCTTTGTGTACCATCAGTATCTGAATCATAGATAGGACTGCTGCTTTCAACCTGCTGTTCTGAAGATGAATCACTTCCCGTGAAAACCAAACTATCATATGATGCATCACCCATGTTGATAGTTTCCACTTCTATTTGAAAATCTTTCTCTGTCTCTTCTCTTGCAATCACCTCAGTTTCCATTAACTGCATCTCACTTTCATTCTGCTCTTTTTCCCGTTTCAGCTTCTTAATCTCATTTAACTTAGCTTCCTCAGTTTCAAGTATCTTTTCGAGTTCATCCATTCGATTTATGCATTGAGTTCTGAAGGTAGAATAGCTTACCCAAAATCTTTTATAAAACACATTGATAAACTCTGTCTGGTTCATTATCCAAGGGTTAAATATTCTCTGAAACTGAGTTTGGATGACTTTAAGAGATTCTTTGCAGTTATGCGTATGAAGTTCTTCTTCATTAAGTAGCTTTTCAAGTTGATTCAGGTTTTGGATGAGTTCTTCTTGGAAATGATGAAATTGGACTCTAACGTAGTATTCAAATGCCTCATCGAACCTTATTTCTAAACCATAAATATTGATGACCTTCTCTACATATGACTTGAACACTATAAACACTTTCTTTGAATCTCTCTCTTGGATTTGCATTTTCATTTCCATTGTATAAACAATGTGTGATAAAGGTGATCTTGGATCGGCTCAATGAAATAGGAGTTGGGTTTGGTGAAGGTTACTTTCCTTGGGCAACGAACTTTTAATACACCAACAATTTTCGAAACATTGACCACCAAAAGATTTTCTAAAAGAGTTCTAGAAAAAAATTTCTAAAAGTGTTCTAGAAAAAAAATTTTCTAAAAGGTGTTCTAGAAAAATTTTCAGTGATTTAGAAACTTTTCAGTGTTCTAGAAACTTTTCAGTGTTTTAGAAACTTTTCAGTGTTCTAGAAACTTTGCACCAAAACTTTCTAAATTATACAATTTAGAGAGTATACCACGAGTCGAAGTGTTTTCTCACTTATATAAGTAACGGAAACACTGAGTAAGCAACGGGACCAAGTGTGTTCTCGAAACTTTTGAGATTTAGAAACTTTGTGATTTAGAAACTTTGTGATTTAGAAAAATTGCTAGAATTTTGAATTTGCAAAAAGCTCATCCAAATGAAGTTTGTATTTCAAGATTCTTGTACTTCTAGTTATAAAAACACCAAAACTTGAAGAAAGTTGCAAACTTGATGATTTTTATGAAAATTTTTTGTGTTCTAGAAAGTTTGCCAAAATTTTGAATTTGCTAAAAGCTCACCCAAATGAAGTTTGTATTCCAAGATTCTTGTACTTCTAGTTATAAAAACACCAAAGCTTGAAGAAAGTTGCAAACTTGATGATTTTTATGAAATTATTTTGTGAACTAGAAAACAAGTACAATGACCAAAATCGAATTTTTAAGCTTTGAAACTTCAAAAAGATTGAAACTTTCTTGTTCGAAAAGGTTTATAACACTAGTTTGTAATAAAAAAAAGTGTTAAAAGCCAAGAAAAACAAGAAAAGTGATGAACTTTTTTTCAAAAAAAAACGTGTATAAAGCTAAAACAACGAAACACACAAACTCAAATCACTCCTAAATCACTGTTAGGCTCTTGATACCACTTGTAGGACCTTAAATATCACAACACTATAGAAGCAAAGATGAAGTAGAGATGGAAAGATGGTGACTTGATGTATGTATGGCGTTAGGTTTTAGAGAGAGAGAGATGAAAATGGAACTTTTATTAAGAGAGAAACACACACACTTACACACACAAGCACACACCTCAAATGAGCCTTTGAGGTGTTTACATAGTAACTTACATATTGCCCTAAAAGGCTTTCCATGGGCTTTGTCAAATGGGCTTGGTTTACATTTTCTAATAAAGGCTTACATGATATACTTAATAAGTAGTCCATAGCCCAATATTCTTAACTATTACAATACTTGTCGACTCAATAATGATCGTCACTTTTAATGCTAACAGATTACAAGCATTGAAAGTTATACTTGTAACAACCCATACTTTTTAAACACACTAAATTTCTAGGTTTTTAATTATATGTGTGCATCTTTCCAGTTAAAGAAATGTTTTTGGTCTTAAACATTTTAAGACTTTTAAATATAGATATCTTAAATACATTATAAGGTAGTTTAGATATAACATATTTTGGTCGTCGCGGTCTAAGGTTAATGTCGAGGGCACGTTAATAAATTATTAACGACGTGGTCTAAAATTATCATCTTATATAGAATTAGAATAAACTTTAAATAATTTTATTTGACATTTAATATTTAATTTTGATAATTTACATTTGACCCTAAACTTTACTCAATCGACATAATTAACTCTAAACTACTATAATTGTCATTTAGCCCTTAAATATTATTAATTGTCAATTATAACCTTAAAAGTATTAAATTACTATTTCGGGAAACTTACTAATTATGAAAGGATACTAATTCTGGAAAGTTACTTTGATGACGTATAGTCTATATTTGGGCCGCGAGCCCAAATGATAAATATTACTAAAGCCCAAACCCACCACGCGTGGGCTATCATGACAATGATATGGCCCGCACTACCAATGGGTTGGGCTCACGTAGGCCCAAGCCCAACTAAACTATTTACGGTTTAGATAAAGGATCTTCTATTTACGGATAAAGATCCTTGGGCTGGATAAGCACTATGTGTGCGAAGAGTAAGGAGCACGAAACCTACAAGGATTCTGCACCTATATATAGAATGACATAATTCTCATTAAAGGTACGATTCACGAAACTCTAACTCTTAAATATAAATAATCGTGGGAGACAATCCCACGATAAGCCTAACGGTGTTTGTTTACTTTCTTAGTGTGCAGGTTTCAAGCATTAAGAGCTAATTGGAACGAGAGCAAGAGCCCAAACTAGGAACGCCCAACTTTTGTATCAACAAGTGGCGCCATCCGTGGGACCCTACACTAAGAAATAAGACCTAGAATGACGAAGAACAAAAACTCAAGCCAGGGACTCCGTAGTTGGAAAAAACACGTGGTGATCCCCAGAGGAAGAACCCTCAAGACTCGACCTCTAGGCAAGCCTATAGAACAACCAGTGCACTTGGTCACCAAGAAACGGGACCAACCCTACCTCACCCAGCGGTAGCATTGCCTATAAGGACTACTCAAACCGCCACGGTGGTCTCAAGCGTTGAAGAACTTCAGCGCACTCTCTTCAATACTCCCCACCAAACAGCACCTGTAGTGGACAACACTGTACCACCTGGCACTCCCAACCGAGATAGGGCGCCTAATGTTGAGGCAGAAATTCTTGCAGCGGATGAGGACGCACCCGATTTAACGTTAAGTAATTTTGTATCCCAAAATTATGAAACCTTAACCGCCCTCATGCAAGAAGAAGCAAGGAGAAGGTCAAGTATGAGCCTGGAAGCCCGACTCAACTTTGGTCCTGAACGCGAAACATCACCACCGCGCTACCAAAGAGGGGGGCGCGAAAATAATGAAAAACGTACCAACATCCATGACAAACTTGGTACAGTATCTGACTCACTATACTCGGAGGAATACGAAGATGGCGAGAGGCGCACCAATGTTCACTCCAGACTTGGTAGTCGAAGGATGCAAGACAGACTTGGACGTCAACATTCAACAAGCAAAGGCTCCTCCAGGTCTGGGAGCAGAAGAATTCAAGACATGTTAGGAAGGCGAACTTCCCCAAGTGAAAGCCCCTCAAGCTCTTCCTCGGAGGAAAACCGGCACAAGCGCCGCAAAAGACATAACCTCTCCTCTAGTGACTCCTCGGACAACGAGGACAAAGAGACAGGACACTGGAAGTCCAAAGGATGACGTCGCGAGGAAGAGGACGAAGACATATCTCTTCCTTGGCGTCGTCAGAAGGTTGGTGCGTTTACACGACGCATCAGCGATTACTATGATCCAAAGAAAAGGCGCATGCCCACCAATGTTAAACCATATGATGGAACAGGTGATCCTGATGACCACCTAAAAATTTTCGAATCCACTGCTACTATCGAAAATTAGCCACAACCTGTGTGGTGTCATATGTTTAACTCCACATTAGTAGGGAATGCATGCACTTGGTTTAGCAAGCTTCCACGTAGGAGCATAGACGGGTTTGAAGAGTTGTGAAAAGCATTTCGCTTAAACTTCACCCAAAGAAAGAAGTGCGCTAAAAACCCTGTTGAATTAGCCAGAGTAAAACAGCGTCAAGGGGAATCAACCAGTGCTTACATGGAACGCTTCAAAGATGAATGTATACATGTCAAGGCGTGTCCCGAAGTCCTAAAAATTTCAGGGCTCATGAATGGGATTAATAACCCAGAACTCATTAGGAAGTTAAACGACAAGGTTCCTAAACCTTGGATGAACTAATGAAGCGCACAAGATCTTTATTCCAAGGAGAAGCAGCCGCTGTGGACAGTAAAAAAGGCTACTCAAATTATAGGCAGCAAGAACAGCCTAGGAGATAATCCAATGATCAGAGCAGCAATTGCAGCAAGAATTATCGCAGTCAGGGAAGTGGACGAGATAATGACAAGTATACCCCCCCTCACAAAGACTCCGAGGGAAATATTTGTAACAGAAGGCGCAAACTTCCCAAAGCCCCAACCAATGCGCACCCCAGAGGACAAGCGTATAGGGAATGGATACTGCGAATACCATGGACAAAAGGGCCATACCACCAACGAGTGTGTCCAGCTACGACAACTAATTTACAAATTAGTAAAGGAAGGTAGAATGGATCACCTCGTTAAAAACATTAAAGAAGGGAAAGACAAACAAAAGAATGGAGGTAAAAAAGAACCTTCCAAAGATAAAGCGGACATCATCTACATGATACAGTCATGGCAACGAAAAACAAAGCAAAAAGTCAGCCAAAAATTCTCTTCAGAGAATGAGATATCCTTCCCCACCCTAGCTGCGGACAAGGCAGAAATAGAGCCACTAACCATTGAGATACATACTGGGGGACACGCTATTCGCCGCATGTATATCGATGGAGGAGCATCCGCAGACATTCTGTATGAGCACTGCTTCAAAAGGCTACGACCTGAGATACAAAGTCAGTTAATACCAGCCACGACGTCGCTGACTGGCTTCACAGGAGAAAAGATATGGCCTATGGGGCAATTACGCTTACTTGTAGTTGTGGGTGATGAACAACACTCTACAGCAACGTGGATAAACTTCATGATCATCAAGTCTCCTTCACCGTACAACGGCATCATTGGGAGACCTGGAATATCATCCTAAAGAATGCAACGCGGTAACCAGTGAGGTAGAGAATGTTCCAGAATAGCGTACAGTAAAAATACCAAACCTAAAGGTTGCCATTCACCCTGATTACCCAGATCAACAAATATCGATTGGAGAATCCCTATCTGACAAAGGTAAAGTAGCTGTGTGCGCACTCTTGCAAAAGAACCTAAGTATCTTTGCATGGGAACCGAAGCACATGACCGGAGTGCCACACTCTATTACGGAGCACAAGCTACAAATCCGACAAGCATTTCCCCTAATACGACAGAAAAAGCGCGGCCAAGCTCCTGATCGCGCAAAGGCCATCTTGGAAGAAGTGCACAAACTGGTAGACGCAGGCATCATGCGGGAAGTCTACTACCACGACTGGCTTTCCAACCCAGTAATGGTAAAAAAGAGTGATGGCAGTTGGAGAATGTGTGTAGACTTCACTAATCTTAATAAAGCATGTTCACAAGACTGCTACCCGCTACCAGAAATTGACTGGAAGATAGAATCCCTATGCGGATATCCCTTTAAATGCTTCCTAGATGCGTACAAAGGGTACCATCAAATTCAGATGCAGAGGAGGATGAAGAAAAAATAGCCTTCCACACAAGTCAAGGGGTGTATTGCTATAAAAAAATGCCTTTTGGTCTAAAGAACGCGGGCGCAACATACCAGTGATTGGTGGACATGGCTTTTGAAAAACAAGTAGGTTGCAACTTGAAAGTTTACGTTGATGACCTTGTCATCAAGAGTCACACAGAGGAAGAATTGGTGCGCGACATTGAGGAAACGTTCAAAATATTGGGAAGAATAAACATGAAGTTAAATCCCAAGAAGTGCACATTTGGCGCGACAGAAAGCATGTTACTTGGGTATTTAATCGAACCTGACAGCATCAAGCCTTGCCCAGAAAAAACAAAAGCTGTCATCGATCTTCCCTCACCGCGCACATTGAAAGAAGTTCAGTCATTAAACGGAAAGCTAGCTGGGCTAAACCGTTTTTTATCCAAGTCAGCAGACAAATCACTCCCTCTCTTTAAAATACTCACGAAGTGCACAAAAAAAGGAGACTTTCGTTGGACTGAGGAGGCAGAGGAAGCCTTCCAACAACTAAAACAGCACCTTGCATCACTTCTCAAACTTGTCGCACCGCGACCAGGGGAAGAGTTGATCATGTACTTATCTGCAACCCATGGAGCAGTCAGCGTAGTACTATTGACAGATAGGAACTCCGTTCAAACGCCCATATACTTTGTAATCAAGGCATTGAAAAAGACAGAGACTAACTACAGCGCTATGGAAAAGCTGGTCCTAGCTCTAGTATTCGCAGCTAAAAGGCTGCGCAGATACTTTCAGGCGCACCCAATAGCTGTAATCACGGACCAGCCCATCAAACAAGTTATCTCTAAACCCGACACATCAGGGCGACTACAAAAGTGGAGTGTGTTGTTGAGTGAGTATAACATCTCGTATAGACCACGCACTGCAATCAAGGGGCAGATACTAGTTGACTTTATTGTTGAAAAACCAGATACTGATACTCCACCTTCAACAGGCAAGACAGAGTTACAAGAACCATGGGTTCTATTCACAGACGGATCCTCATGCATGGATGGATCAGGCGCAGGCCTTATCCACACTAATCCAGAGGGGGTGGAATTCACCTACGCACTACGCTTCGAATTCACAGCCACAAATAATGAGGCAGAATACGAAACCCTACTTGCTGGACTGCGTATTGCAATTCAAATGGGTGTACGCAACCTAGAGGCAAATGTGTATTCCAGGCTAGTAGCTAACCACGTGCTAGGTGAATATGAAGCCAAGGATGAACACATGATCCAATACCTTGAAAAAACCAAGTCTTTAATTCAGAGCTTCGATAGGTTCACAATCAAACAAGTACCTCGAGGAGACAACAGGAAAGCCGACGCGCTTAGCAAGATCGCATCTACAAGCTTCGCGCACCTATCAAAACAGGTAGTGGTAGAAACTTTAAAAAATAAATAAATCTTGGAGATGGAAGTATCCACGGTGATAGAGGAACAGGATCCCACGTGGATGACACCTATCATTGAATTTATAAGCAAAGGAATCTTACCACAAGATTAGAAGGATGCTCGAAGGGTGCAGCGCACAGCGCAGAGATTTGAAATCCGAGATGGCATCCTATATCGACGTTCATTCCTACAACCTTGGCTCCGATGTGTTGGACCTCTTCAAGCAGATTATGTACTCCGAGAAATTCACGCTGGATCATGTAGCATGCACTCGGGACCACGGTCCGTAGTGGCGCGCGCCCTGCGATCAGGATATTATTGGCCTACTATGCACCGCGATGCGCGGGATATGATAAAGAAATGCAGTAATTGCCAAGTCCACAGGCCAATTCTGCGCCGACCACAACAAGAGTTAACCCCTATCACCTCACCATGGCCATTCTATAAATGGGGCATCGACATCGCAGGCCCTTTCCCAGTTGCAGCAGGAGGGCTGAAATTCCTCATCGTAGCCATAGACTATTTTACCAAGTGGATTGAGGCAAAAGCAGTAGTGAGCATCACTGGCAACCAGGTAAAACGCTTTGTGTGGGACAACATTGTGTGTCGCTTCGGACTACCTGGGGAAATTATCTCAGATAATGGAAAACAATTATGCGATAACCCATTCAAAGATTGGTGCACGCAATTGAACATCACACAACACTTCGCTTCTGTGAAACACCCACAAACCAATGGCTTGGTTGAACGCGAGAAATTCACGCAGATTATTGGCCTCTTCAAGCAGATTATGTACTCCGAGAAATTCACGCTGGATCATGTAGCATGCACTCGGGACCACGGTCCATAATGGCACGCGCCCTGCAATCAGGATATTATTGGCCTACTATGCACCGCGATGCGCGGGATATGATAAAGAAATGCAGTAATTGCCAAGTCCACAGGCCAATTCTGCGCCGACCACAACAAGAGTTAACCCCTATCACCTCACCATGGCCATTCTATAAATGGGGCATCGACATCGCAGGCCCTTTCCCAGTTGCACGGGAGGGCTGAAATTCCTCATCGTAGCCATAGACTATTTTACCAAGTGGATTGAGGCAAAACCAGTAGTGAGCATCACTGGCAGCTAGGTAAAACGCTTTGTGTGGGACAACATTGTGTGTCGCTTCGGACTACCTGGGGAAATTATCTCAGATAATGCAAAACAATTATGCGATAACCCATTCAAAGATTGGTGCACGCAATTGAACATCACACAACACTTCGCTTCTGTGAAATACCCACAAACCAATGGCTTGGTTGAACGCGCGAATCGCAGTCTAGGCGAAGGAATAAAAGCGCGCCTTGATAGAAATAAAGGAAAATGGGTGGATGAATTGTCACATGTTTTATGGGCACACCGCAGGACAATCAAAACCAGTACCGGAGACACACCATTCTCTCTTGTCTATGTGACAGAAGCCATCATACCAGTCGAAATTGGAATGCCAACTATACGTACAGCGGAAATAAGCGTCACAACAAATGACGAGGAGTGGCGCATAGACTTGGACTTGCTGGAAGAAAGGCATGAACGCGCAGCTATACGCGAAGCGAAGGCTAAAGCAGAGATGAAGAAGTATTATGATGCAAAGGTCAAACACACTTCTTTCAGGCCTGGAGACTTTGTATACCGCGCTAATGATGCAAGCCACGCAGAAGACACGGGAAAGCTTGGACCCAAATGGGAAGGACCCTATGAGGTCACGGATGCACTAGGCAATGGTGCATACAAGCTGCGCGATATGGAAGGCCACGAGCTGGCACGCACTTGGAATATCTGTAATCTAAAGAGATGCTATCTTTAGGAAAGGCTACGGCCCAAAAACAGACAACCTTGCACTTTAGTACATGCCTAATAAATGTCTGTCTTTGAATTTCCTTTTCTTTTTTAGGGAATTGTCTTTTAAAACTTGCAAGTATTAATAAAACGTTGTGGTTTCTAGCTAACTCCATAACACACTTCACTTTATTGCGTACATTTTTATTATGTTTCAATATTGTTATTTTATATTTTGCCTACATGGCGTGCATGCACTTATTAAGACCCACGAAGGCAGAAAGGATGAGCAAACCTACCAACTAACTCGTTGAGTAAGAGGGTTGCAAACCCATCAACATTGGATCACGCATCCTTGCTAAGCGCCTTACCTTCAAGACGTTGAAGTAAGTTTCCATGCGCATTCCACGAAGGATGCGCAATATCACGAACACCGTACATGCCTAGAAATTTACGAGCCAAGACTCTTGGTCATTTTATAAAAGTCTTTGCAAAATAATGCAAGTCTATCTTCATACTTATGATTTTTTTTTAAGTTACGCACTTAATATGAGTATGTCACGGTTTCAATTTGACTCTTAGTTGATCTTTTACATAAAGGATAACAATCTAAGTAATAGTAAAATAACACACGGACAAAAGATGTAAGTTGTTATTTATATGAACCATACATTTACAAGTTACAAAAGTCCATATTTACATACTATGACAGCGCTCGGGGATACGCTCTTGGTCAGCAGAGCTCCCAGCCTCTTGGAGCTTCCTCAAAAGTAATGCATCCTTAGGTGACACGGTCGCCACGCTAACTGCGACTCCATCTGACTTAGGGATATGCGCAGCGTCTACACCACAAAGGATAGCTTTCCCCTTCACACCTTTCTTCTTTGCCACCCTCTACACATGAGTCTCTAAGACTTCCTTCAGAGGGACTTCCTTCTCAAGGGTGAAGGGGTTAAGAATATCACGCGGCTGCGCAAAGACCGGCACCTGCAACTGCGACTCGTCAGGCTTTAAGAAAAAGTCCGGTTGAGCCTCTGCATCTTCCAAAATGTGCCTCCCCAGGGTCAACCCCTCCATAATCAACTTTATGGGGTAATCCTGGTCGCGCTCTAGCTGCACAATATGCGAAAGCTCAAAGAACTTCATCCCCTCCATGGCCTTCACAAGCTCATCATAGGCATCCGCCTTATACCCAGGCACTTCAGCAAGCGACACTGTCAGCATCTTGGCCTCATGGAGTTTCTCCACTGCGCCCTGCCACGCTCCACATCGCACTCTACAACCTTCCCAAAGGCCTCCAACACCTCCGGGGACTCCAACGTGCCCATACTAGGCGCAAACCATGGCTGATCAACCACATACACAAGCAACAAAGGATGTATTAGGGAAAAAAGGGAACATTAACACATATGGTAAGAGAAAATCGCAGAATAGACAACATATACCTGCGCTCAGCAATCGTAGACATAAGATGAGGATATAACTCCTCATCGTATTCTATACTCAACTTGCGCAGCTTGTCCTCCTGCACCTTCAGCGCGTTCTCCACTTGAGCGCGAAGGTCATCAATATGGCCGAAGTGCTCAGCCTTCTTCTCCTCAAGATACTTAATCCCCCAGGATAAGTTAGACCTGAACTGATGCAGCTCTCCGCGCTCATGCTGCAGCTCAGCCATCACGGGCAGCTTCTCATCCGTAACCTTCTTCGCATGCTCGGTGACAGACTCTACCTCTGCCCGCCCACCAGCCAACTGCGCCTTTAGCAAGGCAATCTCCTCATCTTTCTGAGCGAGAATACCACCTTCACCAACATAACGCGTCTTCAACTGAGCGACCAACTCAGTCTGACGCTCAGCAGCAGCTAGCTCCTCCATCAACTGCTGCGCAGATACCTCCTCAGCTACCTTCACCGTCTCCTCCACGTTCGCATCCTGAGGGGGGGGGACCACGCTTTCGACATACGCCGCATCACCCTCTACGGCATGGTCACTACAAGCAAAGGAAGAAGGTCAGAGCATAATATAACAAGTAATGCAAAAGAAATGTGATCATCACTTACAAAATGGGAGAAGATTTTGCAACATCCTTATCCGCGCCAGTAGCGGACGTATCATCTGCTGCAGATGATTCTTCATCCGTAATAAGATAGCGCCTCCTCTTGGAAGTACCAGCGCCATCAGACGCTCCCTTGTGCTTTACACCCTGCGCACTTCCCTCAGGCTCCAGGACCTCCACAATGTCGGAAGACTCAGTACGCAATTCCTCTGCCATGGGAGACGGCCCCCCCAGTAGGAGGAATGCTCTGCACAGGAGTCACGAGCGCAGCAGCGGGAGGATAATCCTCAGGACCATCTTGCGCCAACACCATTGTGTATCCCGCAGTAGCCTCTAAAATTTGCTCCTCATCGTCCCTAAGAGGGCGCAGCCCCACTATCACTTGCTTGGGCTTCTCGAGCTTCACCATGGCAAACAAATCCATTTCTGCGCGACACGTGAATAAATAACAAAAAACAACTTAGTTATTGAAACTACATATAAAGAAGCACTTACATTATCGAAGCGAAGGTAAAAAAAGGACAAGCACCCACCCTGGCCGCTTTAGTCAAGGAATGTTGGAACCTCGTCAGAACCATGGAAATAGTTGCGACTCAGCCCCATTGGAACCAAAAACTCCTTAGGGTAGGAGTTAATGGGGATGCGGTTAGCATCAATCGTATCCGCATCCTCTGTGCTATACGAACCGGGTAAAGGGCGCTCATCCCTTGGCAGCGTCCCTTGAGTATAAAACTTAAATGGCGAGGGAAACACTATATCATCTACCTAGAAAAATTTTTCCCTCCAATCCCTAAGGGAAATCTACCTTTTCTGTATAAAACTGAAGGCGCCCAGAGCGCTTCGCAAAAGACACCCATCCATGCGACCACGTTGTGCAGTAAAACGCACAGAATAGGTTAATGGTCGAGTTGACTGCAAGCAAACGGCAGTTTATTTCAAAATTTGTTATTTTCGCCGCACCTATACATTGCAGCTGGGAAATGTGAAGATGGTAGAAGTTGAGCACATTGCTCAAGAATAAGGATATAGGCATGCGCTGGTTCGCGTACTCAAAAAAGCATGTATATAACCCTATTTTTCCCTCAAGGAAAACAGTGATACACGCGTTTGCCTCCGGTACTTCCGGATGCACATGTAGGGGAATGAAGTAATCCGAGGAGAACTGATGAAGTTCATCCTCGTCTATTTCAGATGGGAACTCTTCTAATTGACGAACCATTTCTAAGGAATGACAATACTAGCTAAGGCGCGTATTCGCGGTTACCTAATGAAAACAGTTGATCTCTTAAACGAAGCTTTGGAAAAGTTTGAAAATAGCAAAAGTAGGTTTTGACTATGATGTTTTCGGTAAAATGGGAGGCGATGATTGATATAGGGTTACAGAAACCCTAGAAAGCTAGCCACGTGGAATCCACTAACATAATCGTGTGGCTAGAAGACGAGAAGGTACACGCACTTTTTCCCACTTCCGATATACACGTGGACACACTCCCTATTTCCCGAGGTATCCTTGAGATATTTTGGGACTAGATACATGGTTCCAAATAAGGGCAGTGAATATCCGAACTTTTCCCGCCACGTTTGCCACTGATATTACTAGTCTAGCGCACGCAGCTATAAGCCGCACCCACTAGACTGGGGGGACATGATGACGTATAGTCTATATTTGGGCCGCGAGCCCAAATGATAAACATTACTAAAGCCCAAACCCGCCACGCGTGGGCTATCATAACAATGATATGGGCCGCACTACCAATGGGTTGGGCTCACGTAGGCGCAAGCCCAACCAAACTATTTATGGTTTAGATAAAGGATCTTCTATTTATGGATAAAGATCCTTGGGCTGGATAAGCACTACGCGTGCGAAGAGTAAGGAGCACGAAACCTACAAGGATTCTGTACCTATATATAGAATGTTATAATTCTCATTAAAGGTACGATTCACGAAACCCTAACTCTTAAATATAACTCTAAACCGATTACTTACTCTCACGCCGTAGGATAATCATTGGAGACAATCCCACGATAAGCCTAACGGTGTTTGTTTACTTTCTTAGTGCGCAAGTTTCAAGCATTAAGAGCTAAATGGTACGAGAGCAAGAGCCCAAACTAGGAACGCCCAACTTTTGTATTAACATACTTAAAATGGAAAGCTACTAAAAATGGAAAGTATACTAAAACAGATGACCTAATTCTATTTAACTTAAGGTGACACTTGATTAATAATTCGTATAGGTCGTGTGAAGCGGGAGTAGCCACCTTTTGATTTATCTTCCTTGTTTTTGCATTTGAATAAGGTACATATATTCTGACCAATCTACAGGTTTCTCATGCACTCTTGTCTTTCCTATTCCTTTGATATCTTGAACCTTGTTATGTTCCCTTGATTATTGAACCTTTTTATGTTCCCTTGATTATTGAACCTTGTTATGTTCCTTTGATTATTGAACCTTGTTATATTCCCTTGATTATTGAACCGTGCTATGTTCCCTTGATTATTGAACCTTGCTATGATCCTTTTTAAAACTGAACCTTGCTTGAAACTTACACTATGATTCTTGAACCTTGAAATAATCTTGTCATGATACACTTGATATGATACTATTGACTTGAACCTTGATTTGAACCCTATGTTAAAATCACTTACTTCGATCTTTGACTTATACCTTGACTTGAAAACCTATACTATGATACTTGATTCAAACCTTGACTCCTTGATATTTTGAAAGTGCTTTTAATATTATAACCGGATGTGAAAACTTTTAGTAATTATATTATGAAAATATTTTGAGGAAAAACTATTTTAAAATGGGGGTTATGAACATTATGTAACACCACTTTTATATGAAATTTCACTAATTTTATGAATATTTATTTTAAGGACTACCTTATTGAAAACCTTTATTTCATGAGAACCATTATTAAAAGATTTCTTTTAAATGAACATTTGACATAAACACTTGAATTGAACCCTTGCCATAAACTTTTATTTGGAACCTAATATGAACCTCTACTTAAACTTATGACATGAACCTTTACACTAAACTCTACGTACTCTCTCACTATTGAACCTTTACCTTGAACCTTAAACATGAAATCCACATGAACCTTCTCAGTATGAACCTTGGTATAAACCTTTCCATCTTGAACCTTTTTACTATGGGCCTTGATAAGAAACCTTTTGATTTGAATCTGGACTTGAACCTTTGATATGAAACTTGACTTGAACCACTTGATATGAACCTTGTACTTGTACACTTGATATTTAACTTGACCCTTGACCCACAGTTTGAGACTACGAGCCACCACTTGTATACTTGGTATTACTTGTTGTGGAGTAGCCACAACCATAGCATTGATGCACCAATGTTATGTACTCTAGTGTGGTTGGAGAGATGTACCACACCGTCCCTACTTGATTATCGACTACTGCTATGATTATGACTTGTTTACAGGGGCGTATGAATGCATCCTAGATTTGTTTCTTGTTTTGATGGATATATCATATTACTTGTTATATACTTGGTGACTGACAGTGCGTGCGATACACGTCTTTCACATCTTGGGAGCTAGCTACTCCAACCCTTGGAGGTATCCCCTCATATTATACTTGGTATCCCGAGGTCTCCCCTCCGGATGCATGGTTACTTGATTACTTGATTTGACTTGATACTTGATTGGATTTGAGCTCGTAGTGGATAACTGACCTTACCATTATACCTTTATACCTTACACCTTTACAACTTTAATACAGGTTCTTCTTACTTCGGTTGTACTTCCTTTATGCTTTACTTTATCCTTCCCTTGTCTTGTATATATCATTCTATATTGCTCGTTACTTTCATATCTGTTCATTGGGCCCGCGTAGCTCAACCGCATTTCTTTTCCTGCGGCAGGTTTTAGTAGGAAGCCGGGTTATGAGTGAAGAGTGCGTTGGACTTAGAAGACTTTACCTTGATAACTTTTGGATTAGTAGGTGCTTTTGTACATTCCAGACTTACTCATTTGTACTACTTTCTTTTGTACTTGTACTTTAGTCTCCTTGTAACCTTAATACTCATTTGTATTACATGAGATGCATGCTTGTGCTTGCTTTGATATGTCACCATAATGTGGCACTTCTACCCTTATCGGGTTGGGGTGTTACAATTATGATCGTAGAAAAAGTAGCATGTATCTCACCCCAAGTAATTTATAAACTAGTCAAAACGAGTAAAAGTGGGGCTATGAATTCACCAAGAGAAAAGTGTTAAGCGATGTGCAAATAAAGTGAGGAATGAGCCGAGAAAGTCCTACGAGCAACCTAAAAGTATATGTTGTGTCTTGTTACACCCGAAACCCGTTTTGTAAATGGATATGACTCTAGATGAAATTGCTAAGACTTTTATGAGTCAGGAAACTCAATATGATTGGTTAGTCAACAGATGTTAAGTTGAAGGTGTTATGTGATTGGCTCGTCAAACTCGATAGTGAATCTAATAGTCAAAGAAGATGTAATATGATTATAGAAAAGCTGATGTGTCTCAAGTATAAGAGATTTAGACTTAAGTGATTAAAGTTGTCAAGTGTTAAATGAGTTATAAAGTTAATGTGGCTAAAGTAGAAAGAAAAGGGACTTGAGGGACCTAAGTTGACAGAATCCCAAAATAATACTAGAACCACCTTGTTCTAGTGCCAACACTGAATTGTTATATGACTAGAGGGGCTATTCTTGCCAAAACCTCAAACTGGCACTCTAACCAACTTGTTCTAGTACCATGACCAAATTCTTATAGTAATTTAGGGGCCATTCTTGCCAAGTGACTAAAATTGTACAAAATAAGATATGGATATCTCCGGGCTTTTCCATAAGTTTCCAGAAAATTCATGTGTGTTTGTGTGTGTCTTTGGAGAGTGACGAACAAAGAAAAGAATAGAAAAGGACAAGATTACGATGATCAAAATTAGGAAGAATTAGGGTCCAAATTCAAGAGATAAAGCCCTAGCAATGATCCTATGCAAGTAAGTATGTCAATCAATCATTTAATTGAAGAATTAAGAAGTTAGGGTTCATGAACCCTAATTTGAGGATTGGGCAAAAGATGGTTTTCTGCTAATTAAAAAAGTTATAGTAATTATGAAATGAAATTTATTGAATTTAAGTTAGTATTTTAATGGGATGAATCATTATATAATCAATATTTGATTATGTGATGATTAGTGATGTTTAGAGGTAAGATAATGGTTGTATAAACTATTCAATAGTCGGCATGATTGCCTCATAAACATAACCAAACAATTACACAAGAAGAGAGATCAAACGATCTTTAATACACAAACGTGTAGAGAGAAAGATAGAAGCTTTTAGGAGACTGCGTATGATTGAGTGACAAACCCTAGAAGGGTTGGCTCTATATATAGGGAACAAGGTTTCACTTATTGCCCTCCATCTTTTTATTCTTTTACATAAGCAGCAGACCAAGATCGACTTCACTTCATAAACCAAGAATAGAATGTCCAAGTGTAACCCCTGTATTATAACCTGCACATACTGCACATAAAACCATGAGACCCAAAGTAAAGACACGTTTGTGAGACAGATTACTTATGTATTTTGGAACATTACCCCTTAATCTGTTTCCCAAACATGTCAAATAATTTCAATTTTTCACACAAGAATTTATGTTGATATACAGGAAGGTGTTTGGTTAAGATATCTGCAATTTGGTTTGAGGAGCCAATTTTGACGGCACTCAATACACCTTTTGCAATTTTTTTCTCGGATAAAGTGAACATCTATTTCAAAGTGTTTTGACCTCTCATGGAAAACAGGGTTTACAGCAAGTTGTAAAGCTGATTTGTTATCACAAAATAAGTTAACAGGAATACAGATGTTAACATTCAGGTCTTTTAAAATTTTTTGAACCCAAATAATTTCACAAGCTGCAGCTGCCATAGATCTATATTCATCTTTTGTGGATGAATTTGAGAGAACGTTTTGTTTTTTGTTTTTCCATGATGTCAAACACTTGTTAAAGAATACACAATAACCAGTAACAGATTTTCTGGTTTTTATGCATTTTGCCCAATCTGCATCACTTTACCCTTCAAGAAGATTATCAGAATTACAATAATCATACCTTAGGCCCTTACCTGGATCACCCTTTAAGTACCTTAGAACATTCAAAGCAGAGTCCAGATGTGACTTCAAGGGTGTGTGCATGTGTTGAGCAAGACAGTGAACAGAGTATGATATGTCTAGTCTTGTATGGGTAAGGTTGATTAATTTCCCAAGCAATTTTTTATACCCAGTTATATTTTCAAGTAAAGGGTCATCATTAGTGGGAATGAAAGGAAGCACCGGGTTAGGTTCCATGGGTATAGACACAAGTTTACACCCAAGGAGACCAAATTCCTTTAAGAGTTCAAGAGAGTATTTTCTCTGTGAGAGACATATATCATTCCCAGTTTTTATCACTTCAATGCCCATAAAATATTTGAGAGACCCCAAATCCTTTATATTGAACTTAGTTTTAGAAAAAATTTGAATTGTTCAATTTCATTAACACAGTTTCCTATAAGAACAATATCATCAACATAAACCAACAAAGCGATAAACTTGTTATCTTTGGATTTTGTAAATAAAGAGTGATCACTGACAGACTAAACAAAACCATGTTCTTTAAGAACCCCAACAAGTTTTTCATTCCATTTTCTTGGGGCCTACTTAAGGCCATAGAGAGATTTAGTGAGTTTGCAAAGCGTGCTTGATTCAATCATTTTAGTATAGTGTTTGTTTTACCGAAGAAATGCTTAGAAAAGTATTTCCCCGGGTCGTGTCCCAACGAAGGTGTGAATGGAATTTCGAATTTCCGGTTCGTGAAACGTGTCGTGAAAGTGGGAAAAAGAGATATGATGGGAAAATAAGCTAAAAATTACAATTAAACTATGCTAATCAAACAAATAAGAGATAAATGATAAAAGGATATACTTGTTAAGCAAATCATCACGATCCTTAAGAGTGGTTTATTATTTCAATTAGTACTCTATTGATGAATCAATATCTTTTACAAACAATTATTTTCTCACAACGTTTGTTTATTTTGAAAACAATTTCATAAAGAGATATCAATATCTAAATTAAAACCAATTATTTTCACGGCTTTTGCCCGCTCAAATAACCAAAATTTCAATCCAAGTAACTTAGAATTACTAACCAATATATTGCCTAACTTTTATAAAACCACACTTAATTCTCGAACAATCTACTCAACAAGCATAAAAATAATCTACTCAATACTCATATTAATTAAGCTAGCATCAATAATAATTCTAACAAACTTAAACATAATTCACTACTAATTATTTAAACTAAAAACTGAAAAAGGAAAGAAACTAGAACCCGATCCGCGAAAATGAGACGAATTAAACCACCCGATCTCATAAACTTATCAAACACTAAAGCTTATTTCCTTATAAACTTTTATATTACTAAATAGATTATAAAGCTTGTGACTTTACTCACTAATTAGTTTTATAAAAGCTATAAAAACAATAAACTTTAAGTAATAAGTAAGCTTATGAGACCCTTAAGCTCCGGCCTTAGATGTTGAAAATGATGAGAAACTAATAAGAATCAAAACTTTATAAAAGGTTAGAGTAAATAAGCAATAAGAATGACCAAATAAGCTATGGAAGAGCTTATTGGTTAAGAGAGTACTAATTAAATTAAGAAAAAGCTAAAAGTTTAAAACTTTATTATAAAAATCTAATAGATCTAAGATATTAAGCTAATTTTATAACAAAAAAACTAATAAATTTGCAAACTTTTTAAGAAATTAGTATTAAAACTATTTAGATCTAATAATAATAAACTAATTAATGACTTTTAATAAAAGTAAAACTAATAAAAATCAAATATTTTTGGTTTTTTATAAAGTAATTTGTAAAATAAAAAGTAGATCTAAATTTATAACAACTTTTAAAACAAAGTAGTGAAAAAGTGTTTATTGAATAAGCTAGATCTAAATAAATCACCAAAAACTAATAAGCTAAAATAGATTTGTAGATGAAATAAAGTGAAAATAATAATAATAAAAGAGAAGAGATGAAAAGAAGAGATAGAATTAAGCTAAATTGCATATTAAACAAACCTTCATCTTCATTAATCATAAAAAGTTGAGTACAAATAATCTTTAAAAATAAGTTTTATATAAGCTATTACAAATAAAAGCTACACCTAAATAAACTACTCCTACTACTACTATAAAAAAGTGTGTGTGAGAATTAAAAATGATGAGAATGTCTGGTGCTCTCCTTTTATAGCCAAATGATTGGCAATTCTCGAATGTTCCAATCTTCAATATGAATGACAGCTCATGATTAATGTATTTGGACGCTCTTCTTATAACCGTGTACACGTGTCGATTAATCATAGGCTGCAACAACGCATAAGCGTGTGAGAGAGGAGATTAAATCCAAGCAGACGCACCCTTTGCTGAATTTTATTTTGGAGCGTGATATGTACTCGCTTCATTACAAGAGATACTTCAATTAATATTTTCCTTCTTCTCTTTGTGCTACTCACGTGGGGCTCCTTTTCATTCTTTTCTTTGATTTTTTTTTTCTTCTTTTTTTTCTTTAGTCGAATTGTAGAGAGCAAGGGCCACGTGACTCATATTATTCTTTCATTTCTATTTTGTTGCCTTCAAATAGCAAAAGAGCTGGTCCATTTTTTTTTTCTTTTTCTTAAACATTACTCCCTCCGTCCCAAAATTATAGTCCCCTATTGACTTTTTCGGTCTTTTTTTCTCAACTTTGACTATAAATATTTTTGTTTGTGTTATACAATTTTTGATAAAAATTATACCAAATGAAAATACATTTAAAACTCAATTCGATTATATATTTTGTATCAAGTATTATGTAATATAAACAAAAATACTTAAGGTCAAAGTTGAAAGGTAAAGACCGAAAAAGTCAATAGAGGACTATAATTTTGGGACGGAGGTAGTAATAATCTTCATTCGGGCTACGTTTAATCATCAACAATTCCGTCTTTTGCCTTGATGCTCCAAATAAAATTATCTTTGATCTCGTATTTTTGTGCTCTTTCCAATCTCGTGCTCGTTTTTGTCCGTTTTGGCTTTGTTTTTGTTCATTTTTCTCATATCCGTACCTGCACATACACAAATACAAAAACATGCATTCTCTTGGCATTTTTGGTTAGTATTTGGTGTTTTTGGTCTGAAATAAAGCCTAAAAAGGATGAGTGATTAAGCACTCATCAATGCTTTTGTTGCTTTCATCAGAAAAACCTTTTGGAATGGTCATATAGATATCCTCATCTAGCTCACCATAGAGAAAGGCATTATTAACATCAAGTTGGAAAAGTGGCCATTTATTTTTAACTACAAGGGGAATAAGAAGTCTAACAGTAGCCATTTTCACAACTAGTGAGAAAGTTTCATTATATTCTATGCCTTCCCTTTAGTTAAAGCCATTGGCAATAAGTCTAGCTTTATATCTATCTACTTCACCATTGGATTTATATTTGATTTTCCAAATCCATTTGTACCCAATGGGTTTTCTGTTTGCAAGCAAGGTAGTTATAATCCAAGACCTGTTTTCATTTAAAGCTTCAAGTTCAGCATTCATGGCATCAACCCAATTAGGGTCAAGTATGGCTTCCTCATAACAAGTAGGCTCAACACTTTTATTCAGATTGGAAGCAAAGCAAAAACTATCAGAGTCTAGATTAGAATAATGCACAACTCTTTCAATTCCATATTTAACTTTGCCTTCAACTATAAAGTCACTGAGATTTTTTGGCATTTTAGAAGGTCTGGTTGACCTTCTTGTAATGATGGCTGGCAAGTCTCCTTGACCAGGACTGGACTCATTAGAGTAAGAATCAGAGCTAACATCAGGGTTGATGTCAATGGAATCTGTTTCAGGTGAAATAGTGCCCTCAGGGTGTGTATTTTCTTCTATGGAAGTTGCAACAGAGTTACCATCCTCATTGAGAGGATTCAACTATGTGCCTTCATCATTTGAAGACACTCTCCCTTCATCATTGGGTCTTTTAGGGTTAACAACATCAAAAAAGTTTTTTTTGGTTTAAATCCTTTGACACACCAGTTTCAAAGACCTGTTTTTGAAGATTGTTTTTCATTTTGAAAGGAAAAACTGTTTCATAAAATTTGACATCTCTTGAATGAAAAACATGTTTTGTTTCCAAGTTAAGAGTTTATAACCTTTTTTCTCATATGACTAGCCAATAAAGACACATTTTTCAGACCTGCTATCAAACTTATCAAAGTTGTTAAGAATAGCAGCATAACACAGGCAACCAAAAACCCTAATATGAGAGAGTGATGGGTCATGCCCATACATAAAGGAAAACGGAGATTTGCCAGACAACACAGAAGAAGGTAACTTGTTGATAATGTAAAAAGCAGTAAGAACACATTCAGGCAACAAGTAAAGAGGTAATTCTCACTGAAATATAAGCGATCTAGCCACATTAAGAAGATGCATGTGTTTCCTTCTGCTATTCCATTTTGTTGGGGTGTGTAAACACAAGATGTCTGGTGTAAAATCCCTTTATTATGAAAAAAGTGTTGCAGTCTGTTGTTAACAAATTCAGTTCCATTGTCACTTCTAAAAGTTTTTACATTAAATTCAAATTGATTAAATGACATTTTAGAAAAGTTAACAATGGAATCATAGACATCATCTTTTCCTTTAAGCATATAAACCCAGACTGACCTTGAATAGTCTTCAACTATGGTTAAAAAAATATTTGTAGCCATCTCTGCTAGTGATTTTATATGGGCCCCAAGCATCTAGGTGCACAAGTTGACCAAGTTTAGTATATTTATGTTCACTTATAGGGAATGGTTCCCTGGTCTATTTTGCTTTATGGCAAGTATCACAGAGATGATCTGGTTCAGTTTGACTATCAAAGTTAAGGCTGGGTTTAAGGACATGAAGGACTTGGTCAGAGGGATGACCAAGTCTTTGATGCCAAAGGGTTCTAGAAACAAAACATGAGGAAATGCAGTAATTAGAGACAATCTTACAAGCAGAATCAACATCGAACAAGCATAACCCATTATATTGATTACCAATCCTCACATTCTTTTTTGTTGACAAATCCTGAATATAGCATTTAGATTCATCAAAACCAACAAATAACTTGCTATCTCTAGCAAGTTTATGAACAGATAACAGACTGACAGTGTACTCAGGCACAACTAAGACATCATGCAAACTGATGTTTTTATTGATTTTTAAGTCACCAATTTTAGTAATAAGTTCCTGGGTACCATTTGGATGTCCAACAGTAAGTCCAAGTTTTGAAACATCCACCACATTAACCAGGAAATTTGAAGACACAGTCATGTGCTGGTTTGCCCCAGAGTCAACAATCCAACCCATACTGATTTTTGCTTTTAGAAAATTTATGTTTCCATTGAAATATTTTTCAATATTCAGGTTGAATTTTACACTTCCATTAAAAAAAGTTCTTGAAAAACATTTACCTGTCATATTGGCATTGACAGAACTGTCATTAAGAAGGTTCATAAGTTTGGTCAACTGCTCATTAGACAAAGAGACTGGAGAATTGTTGGTTTTGTCAAGACTAACATCAGCAAAAGCATTGTTACTGGTAACAGGTTTAGCATTGTTCCTTTTATGGTGACCAGCTGGGTAACTGTAACACCCCCAAAATATCGCAGCGGAAAATAATATCATTGGGGTATTACTTATTAGTACAACAGTCATAATCATAGAAAACGACTCTAAATGAGACGTTTTTAAAAGTTTATCATTCGATCAAAATAAAATCAGAGTACAAGAGGTCCCAAGTAGTTTTAAGGTACAAGACACATAAACATAAAGTTTACAAAGGTTTATTGAATGATATTATTATGCAAGCCATCAAAACATTCTCCGTGCGACTTCGTGCTAGCCAAATACCTTAGGAACCTGAGATAAAACATGCTAAAAAGTCAACACAAATGTTGAGTGAAATTCATAGGTTTATATGTATAAAGAATGGACCATAAAATTTCAAGTTTATAAGACAATTGATAAAGTAGTTATTATTGCACTAAGCTCATGAACGCAAAACGTTAACAGTTGGTATCATAGAGATGATAACAATAATGCCCTGGTAGGTAATTTGCCATTTACCTAGTTACTCAAATATAGTGCGTTTGCGACATCTTAACTGACCACACAAACGGGATTCATCAATCCCAATAGGCCTATTCACAATATTTGCGTTCACTCGCAAGTGATTAATGGTTCATGATATGAGGGACTTATTTGGCAATAGTGGTACTTAGGCAATAATACATTCAGATAAGCATACAGTTCAAAGTACTTGTGTCCAAATTGTAAAATAGCATGTGTCTCCCCAATGGGTTTATAAACAGTTTAAGAGTTGAAATGGGGCTATGAACTCACCGTAATAAAAGTGAATCTCGAGATGATAGTAGAGTGATGGGTAAACCGAGATGTCCTATGAGCAACCTAAAAGTAGTATGTTGCGTCTTAGAATTTTAAAATAATAGTTTGTAATGCAACAAGTATCATATCATTATTATACTAATTCTGCAATTGTACATAGTGGTTTTGAAGATTTATAATGTAACGGGGACTAAAATTGACAAGTTGTTAAAGTGTTACGAGTCATAATTTATATGTTGTTCCCAGTTCGGGTTTTATGTTATTTTTATAGTCTAAATATTTTAATGTGTCAATATGTGATCAATTTGTCCAAAAGATAATTTATCGGTTCTATTCCCGAAATAGGTCCTACCACTTTGGGTAGTGCAAAATTTATCAAGTGTTTAATAAAATCATAGTTACCAAATTTTATGTTTATAAAATAGTTACATCAATATTATTATTTTATAATTTTTATGGATATTATAAAATATATTTGACTATTTTTTAAGTAAATTTGATAAGTTATATAATTTTTGGGTTAAGTACGGGTCTTGATAAAAAGTGGATATTCACTACAAAAAGTCTCATTTTTCTTAAACCCTTAGGAGTTTTGTTACAAATTTTATATTTACGGAAAGGTTTTTAAGTGTGCTAACTATATTTGTGAGTCTCATTGTTCTAAAAATCAAATAACTTAAGTGAGATTACCATTTCATCCTAATATGTCAAGTATGTTTGGGACAGCACCTAACAGTCCCAAAATTTTTGTGATAAGTTGAGTTCCATAACTCTTTTTAATGCAGGGATTTCAGCTACGTTCAAGTTAAAGTGTTGCCTACATTTCATAAAACTGGACCGAGTCTCAGAAATGAATAGATCTATGAGCTTTTATCGTTTAGAATCTAGTGTGCGTTTTCAGATGACTTTTGTCGTTTATTTTCTGATTAATTTATCGGGGTATCGTTGACAAGGCAAAAAATGAACCGTTTTTAGGGGGTTATTTTAGCCCGAATTCGAATTTATTTGATCAAATATTGCCCTAAATCGTTCCTTTTGTCATTTTAGGTACTTTTGGAGTGAATTCTAGAAAAGGAAGCATTTTGGACGTTTTTGGAGCATAAAAGTGAAGGAAACGGCAAAGTCATAATTTTCCTTGCTGGGAACAGTACCTGACGGCGTCACAAGTTTCTTAATGACGGCTTCAAGAGTAATACAAGAGGTGGAAGTGGATAAAGTCTGTGACAGTCCAGAAAGTTTTGTGCATAGGAGATGACGACGTCACCCAAGGCCGTCACGTGTAAAATTAAAGAGTGACGGCCTAGAAAATTCCTGAAGGCGTCACGTAGGCCGTCACGTGTTAACTTGTCAAAACTTGCGCGCGAAGTAGCTGATATTATTTTGGTCATAACTTTTGCATACGAACTCGGATTTAGGTGATTCAAAAGCCCACGCGAAGAGGACGAAGAGATGTACAATTTGGTGAAGAAAAATTGTTCTTGACGCTGTCATGGTTTGGCTGACGCCGTCAAGATCGGGCCGGGCAGAAAATAGCCTATAAATATAACATCATAACTTCACTTTTTGTAAGCCCTAAACCCTAAGGTCGATTCCTGGGTTTAGGTAGGTGTTTTTCCAGCAACTTAGAGGGTTTCAATCACTCCATAAACATCATGTATTGGTTTGATGATTCTATCTCAATTATGTCTTTCATTATTATTGTTGTTTGTTCTTCGTTGATTATGTTTTGCTAATTCACCTTGTGTCTACTTATGATTGTGTGAAACTTGTATATAATTGATTAGATCTTATTGATTCCTTGTTGATGTTTGTGTCTATCTTCATCAATTAGGGTGTGACACTTCGATAAGTCTAATTGGTTTAGCTTATGATTTTTGTTTCCTATTGTCTCTTGTTTAATTTAATGATTTCAATGTTAGGCTTAAGAAAACTGGCAGATCTCCATTGTGTAACGTTCTTGAACGTCTTAAGAAACATGAACCGATGTGTACTAGGTTTTTATGGTTGTATTTAATGCATGAGCGAATTCTAGTGATCCCGTGTTAGGAGCTTCTTAGCCGGCTCGACATAGGAGTGAAGTAGGAGCTTATAGGATTAGGGAAGTAAGTACGCCACCCCATGAATGGTATTAAGGAATACAACCCGTCAATTAAAACAAGGTGTGACAATTCAATAGGTAGAATTGGATAGATAGCAAGGAGTAACATATCATAGGTGGACATGCTTCACATCCCTTATAGAACCTTAGTTTAGTTTTCTTGCACATTAGTTTAATTAGTAGCTTTGGGTTAGTTGATTAGCAACTAATTCCGCCCCTCCTTCCAATACCCGAGATTTTTACCTGCTTTTCATAAAATATAAAAACATAAAAAGAATCATCCTTCACCTTTAGACCTAGTTAGATTAATTTCAATCCTAACGACACTATTCATGAGTTGAACGATCAATCCCCCGGTACTTGTCACTATACTATAATACAACGATCAGGTACACTGCCTGGTGGGGGTTGTAAGCTTCTCGAGATCCCTCGAGAGGTAAAGCCTGGTGCAATTCCCACGCATCAAGTTTTTGGCGCCGCAGCCCGGGGAATAGTTATTGCTTAGGTTGGAATTTATTTTGATTAGGTCTACTCATTAGATTCCTTTTTAGTGAGATTTTTATTTTCTTTTTATTAGCTTTCTCGTAGCCTATCTTTTCTTTGTGTATTTGTTCATAGGAACCTTTCCATTGACTCTTCCGTTCACCATTATGGAGAATGCGAATCCACCATACTACCGACCATGAAACCCATTCACTCCTAATGACGTCTTGATGTTCAAACAATATCGAGATGAACCTATTTATGATGCATGGACTCGTTTTAAAATTTTACTACGAATAGTCCCTCATCATGGTTTCGATCTATGGTACCTAACTCAAATATTTTACTATAGTGTCCACCCGTATTACCAAAGGTACATTGATGATTTTGCCAACGGGGACCTTAGGGAATTAAATGTTGAAGAAGCATGGGATGCCATAGAAGATTGTACCCAATATTATTATAGAGTAGACAACCCGACAAACAACATAGCAAATCAATTGACAACAAATTTGAAGGATCATGAAACAAGTTTGTTGGGGGATGAATATACTCATGTTGAGATACCTAGTTGGATGGCACCTAATATCAAAGTACAAAACAAACATATAGGTAATCTAGACACAATGGAGGATGAGGTGGACAATCCAAGCCCACAAAGTACCCCACAAGTCCTACCATCATTTGAGGCACATACACCGCCCGTGACTTACCCGGAAGAAGTAGAAGAGACTATAGGAACCCCAATTGAGGTAGAACCCTTGGACCAAGCACTACTAGAGGATATAGGTTTGAATACTTGTAGTGATAACCTTACTCCTAGTTCTAGGGAATTTCCTAATGTTGATGAACTGGAACCTCAACCTTTACACAAATTTCCATCCTTAGATATACATCTAGGAGACAAAAGAGGAACCAACCCACCCATCAAACAATATTATCCGGGTACTTTTAGGATGAAGGAAGCCATTCACTCACCCCCTTCACCTCACGTGGCATATTTCCACCCTAAGGGTGTGTATCGCTACTTCCACCCGCACTTAATCCTAAGTGTAGGGAAAACCTCCCCTATTTCAGTTAAATAAGGGTAGAGTCAGGCTCGTGACTCGAACAAAAACAAGCGCTTGTTGGGAGGCAACCCAACCCATGTTTTTAATTGTTTGATGTTTTTATTTCATTTGTTTGTTTGTGTCATATATGCTTAATCATAGTTGTTTAATTTTCATGTTTCGAATAATTTGTGAAAATGCTTTATTTTGTTTTTAACCTCGTCTTAATTGCATATAAAGATATTTTACAAAAAGATAAGTGTAGGAAAATTTATATTTTGTTAAAAAAGAACTAAATTCGAACATGAAAACTTCACAATTCATGATTAGCATATATTCTATCTTGTTTGTGTGTCAATAATTGTGGATATGTTTTATGAGTTCCTATTTGTAATTCATTCCACAAGTATCCTATCCTTTTGTTGCTTTGTCTTGTTTCTATTTCTAAGTCTGGAATTACATCTAGTTGTGATTTTTGTTCGGTTTGATGCTTTGGTTTTTGTGTTTGTTGATTACAGGACAAGAAGATGATTTATATTTCTAGAGGGAAGCTTTCAACGTTCATCTTCTTGGAGGTAGATTTAACCATGTTGTCACATTATCCACACCAAACGAATCAGGGAAGTATTAGTTTCTTTCATTCTTATTTATTTTTACTTTTACATCTTTTATCTAGAACATTGGGGACAATGTTCGGTTTAAGTGTAGGGAGGGTATATTAGAAACTATTACTCCACTTGGTTTTTGTTTTGTTTGATAGTAAATGTGTAATAAAACTGAGAGAAATATTTGTTAGGGCAATTTTAGCACCAAATTTAAAATTTTTTGCAACATGTAGGAGTGAAACTTTAGTCTTAATAAGCGTCTCATGGATAGGAGTTGTATGACTAGCACAAAAACCATACCACTCAAAAATTTCCACCCCAAATATGTGAGGTTCGCCCATAGATCTTTAGGAAAAAGCATTCATTGTTGGTGCTTATGAGTGTACCGGTAGTATTTAGATTCCAGAACTTGCGTTAGTGATGCATCCGAGACTGCTAGTGAGACTACATTCGTGTAGTTAGGATTTACTACATGATAAAAGGCATTAGGATAACCCTTGTTTCACACCTGTAATATAATTACATTGACTTCATAGGTCAAGTAATTCTCCCACACCTTTGCGTTGTACTCATTTTTAGTACACGATACCCCTAGTACACCCCTCCGAGCCTATCTTTTTCGTTTCTAACTTTAAGCATCTTACTTAAAGATAGAATTTGTTACAATCCACCCAAATGTAATCCCAAATCGCCTTAGCCTTCCGTGTATGCACTCATCTTTAGTGCATTATTGTTAATTGTTTAAACCCTTAGTTAGTTGTCTAATTGATTACATGGTTGCTAAGTCGAGTCATATCTTGTACATATTGTTTTGGGACGATCGGGACTCATGGGTAAGGTACTATTGTAATGGAGTAGGGGATGACGTCAATTATTACCCCCATATGTGCGTTAATATTTAAAAGTACTCCAAGTGTTTTGATTATCTTGATTCGAGTCATTAGACTAGTTGATGGTAAAGTATGTAAAAGCTCAAGTGTAGGGAGGAAACGAGCTCCCTTTGATGTACTATTTTGGATGGTAGAGTAAAAGTGTATGCAAAAAAAAAAAAAAAAAAAAAAAAAAAAACATATATATATATATATATATATATATATATATATATATATATATATATATATATATATATATATATATATATATATATATATATATATATATAGAAAAAGAAAAGAGAAAAACATACGGGCTACCATCCGTTTCTTTTATTTATGTTTAAGTCAAATAGTGTCTTGAAAATCCAAAAAGAGTTGTAGTTAGTTTAAGTCGAGTCGAGTCTTGGCTTAGCAACGCTTCATTGTACATGTAGTTAACTAAGACAATTGATTTGCCACCAGTAAAATATCCGTTTATCCAACAAAACCGTGTCTTCCATATCCCCTACACCTAACGTTATAACCCTTTAAAAGACCTCTTTGATAGTTCATCCTAGGTGCTTACGCCAAGTGGTGGAGGTTTGATCCTTTCCCAAGCCTATGGTAATCTATTTGCTATGACAGGTAGAGAGTGATACTTCTCCATTTCCAATTATGACAAATAAATTTACAACACCCGAGAGATGAGAGTATCCAAATACTTAATGTGAGGTGCTAGTGTAAAATTTTCGTGCTTGTTTTGACTAAGGTGGAATGATCATTTGTTGTAATTACTTTTATATTAGTGTTAAATGACCCCTGACTTGTATTTTTATTGGTGGAAAAGCTCATTTACTTGAGGACAAGCAAATCCCAAGTGTAGGGATATATGATAAGGTGAAAAATAAACCATTTTTAAGGGGTTATTTTAGCCCAAATTCGAATTTATTTGATCAAATATTGCCCTAAATTGTTCCTTTTGTCATTTTAGGTACTTTTGGAGTGAATTCTGGAAAAGGAAGCATTTTGGACGTTTTTGGAGCATAAAAGTGAAGAAAATGGCAAATTCTTAATTTTCCTTGCTGGGAACAGTACCTGACGGCGTCACAAGTTTCTTAATAACGGCGTCAAGAGTAATACAAGAGGTGGAAGTGGATAAAGTCCGTGACGGTCCAGAAAGTTTTGTGCATTGGAGATAACGGCGTCACCCAAGGCCGTCACGTGTAAAATTAAAGAGTGACGGCCTAGAAAATTTCCTGAAGGCGTCATGTAGGCCGTCACGTGTTAATAACTTTTGCATACGAACTCGGATTTAGGTGATTCAAAAGCCCACGCGAAGAGGACGAAGAGATCTACAATTTGGTGAAAAAAAAATTGTTCTTGACGCCGTCATGGTTTGGCTGACGCCGTCAAGATCGGGCCGGGCAGAAAATAGCCTATAAATATAACATCATAACTTCACTTTTTGTAAGCCCTAAACCCTAAGGTCGATTCCTGGGTTTAGGTAGGTGTTTTTCCAGCAACTTAGAGGGTTTCAAACACTCCATAAATATCATGTATTGGTTTGATGATTCTATCTCAATTATGTCTTTCATTATTATTGTTGTTTGCTCTTCATTGATTATGTTTTGCTAATTCACCTTGTGTCTACTTATGATTGTGTGAAACTTGTATATAATTGATCAGATCTTATTGATTCCTTGTTGATGTTTGTGTCTATCTTCATCAATTAGGGTGTGACACTTCGATAGGTCTAATTGGTTTAGCTTATGATTCTTGTTTCCTATTGTCTCTTGTTTAATTGAATGATTTCAATGTTAGGCTTAAGAAAACTGGCAGATCTCCATTGTGTAACTTGCTTGAACGTCTTAAGAAACATGAACCGATGTGTACTAGGTTTTAATGGTTGTATTTAATGCATGAGCGAATTCTAGTGATCCCATGTTAGGAGCTTCTTAGCCGGCACGACATAGGAGTGAAGTAGGAGTTTATAGGATTGGGGAAGTAAGTACGCCACCACATGAATGGTATTAAGGAATACAACCCGTCAATTAAAACAAGGTGTGACAATTCAATAGGTAGAATTGGATAGCTAGCAAGGAGTAACATATCATAGGTAGACATGCTTCACATCCCTTGTAGAACCTTAGTTTAGTTTTCTTGCACATTAATTTAGTTAGTAGCTTTTGGGTTAGTTGATTAGCATCTAATTCCGCCCCTCCTTCCAATACCCGAGATTTTTACCTGCTTTTCATAAAATATAAAAACATAGAAAGAATCATCCTTCACCTTTAGACCTAGTTAGATTAATTTCAATCCTAATGACACTATTCCAGAGTTGAACGATCAATCCCCCGGTACTTGTCACTATACTATACTACAACGATCTGGTACACTGCCTGGTGGGGGTTGTAAGCTTCTCGAGATCCCTCGAGAGGTAAAGCCTGGTGCAATTCCCATGCATCAATCGTCTCACGACCAACCATCCGGAAAATCGAATCTAATAGATAGATCTACAAGCCTATATTTTTAGTTTAGACCTAAAGTCCACTAATTTGTGCAGTTAATTATGAAAACAGTCCCTTGTCAGAATGGTCTTTGCAAATTTAGTCCCATTCATAGTTTTTGGTATTATAGGCTATGTACAATGGATAAATTAATACAACAGACATATGGAACATGAAAAATACATAAAATGAAATGTATATCAGTAGGGAAATGGAAAATATTTGGTGATTTCTTACACAAGTGAAAGTGTAATAACAAGGAAATCAAGAATCAAGAGCACCAAAATGAAATCACCAAATCAACAAGCCTCCAAATCTTGTCACCAAAGTTTTGAGAACACAAGATGAAGAGACCCAAAAACCCTTGTATAAATTAGTCCTATAACCCAAGAAAATGATGTGTTTTGATGGTAAAATGATGGTGGTTTGTTGTGATGATCAAAAGGATGAATCTAGAGTTGTGAAAATCATGAATTATCATGACTTTGGTGATGTTTTGATGGGGTTGGTGATGATGGACGAATTTTGGAGGATAAAAGGGAGTTGTGTCTTGTTTTGGAGAGTAATGAGATCTAAGTTGCATGTACTTGGTGAAGATTACAAGACATGCAAGGTTGAGAGCACAAGTGTCCCTCACTTGTCCCGAAATTTGACACTACAACAAAAAGGATGACACACCACATAAATGACTCACCAAAGTGGTTAGTCACCACTTGAATTTCGTGGGTTTGGATAGTGGGAAGGGTATTTGTTGTTTATTTTGTAATTTTGGGTGTTTAGCGGGTATATTTAGGGCTCAGGTGGTATTAGTTTGAGCTAGAAAATGTAAAACTTGCAACGTTTTGTAAAATTGGTTAATATAAGAGTCTAAAATATATAAAAATGTTATAACTTATAAAAATAAATAATTTTAATATATTAGATGAGACACGAGTTTAACGCAATAGGTAAACGTTGTTTAAATTTAAAAACATAAGTTTAAATCGCGTAAAACGTTAAAAGGTGCAAGGTTTACGTAAAATTGGAAAAAGTAAATTATGACTTTTAAAATATGATTGTAAGGAACCAAAATGTATAAAAATAATTATACATAGTATTGTTAGGTGTCGATTTGAGTTAAATGTACGTTTAACGACGTACGCGGAATAACCTATCTAGTTATTCACAAGAGTAAATTTACTTAAAATAAATATTAAGTAAAATTAAATAATTAAGTAATGACCTCAAATTTTTGAATTGTTATAGTAACCAACAAGTTCATAGCATCTATCAACAGTGTGACCAATCTTATTGTAGTTAGTGCATTTAAGGTTAGGATTGGGTCCTCTGTTATTAGGATTATTACCAGAAGTTGAGTTTGAGCCTTTGTTATTAAACCTTTTCTTGTTATCAAAAAATTTTGAAGCAAAAGCAGAAGCATTAGGTTTAGTCAAACCTGTCCCCGAGGAGTAATTCCTATGGGATGATTCCCTTGAGACAACAGAAAAAGCTGTTTTTACAGAAGGTAAAGGATCTCTGATTAAAATGTTGCTCCTGATAGGCACATAAGTGTCATCAAGGCCCATTAAAAAATGCATTAACTTGATTAGTTGATTGTGCTTTTCAAAGTGTTTTGCAACATCACAAGTGCATGCTGGAAGGCTGATCATAGAGTCAAATTGTTTCCACAAAGAATTGAGATTGTTGTAATAATCAGCAAGAGATGACCCATTTTGACTCATAGAGTTAATGTTTTTGTGTACATTAAACACTGCAGAACCATCAACTTTATCATAGGTCTCTTTCAATTCATTCCACATTTCATAATCCGTTTTAGAATATATGGCACCAGCAAACAATTCAGGACTTAAAGAATTTAAGATCCAAGTAAGAACCACAGAATCACACATATCCCATTGATTAGCAAGACCAGCATTAGAAATATCCTTTTTGCAAGTTCCATCAATAAAACCAACTTTGTTGTGATTTCTTATAGTAAATGTCATAGCAATACTCCATATTTTATAATTTTCAGAACCATTCAGTTTCACAGACAAAATGAGAGTACCACTAGTATTATTAGGATGCAAGTAAAGAGAATCACCAAATGCAAGTTTCAAATCAGAAGAGGAACTTATATTAATCACAGTTTCAATAGAGTTAACAACATCATCACCATTAGCAGCATCACCAAACATGGTGAGAAAAACAGAATAGAACTAGGTGTTAACCTACTGTCTAAAATAGAAAAAAAAGAACTCACACCCACGATTCAACAAGTACCAAGTCTGTGGACTGGGGTAAGTTAAAGCAGGTATTCATACCACTCAAGAGGTGGTAGATCAAGGTGTTAACCTACTCGTTTGCACCCACACAACTCGAATACTGTTGATCAAAGAATGAAAGAGAGACTTAAAGTGCTTTATGTGGAAATAATAATAGCCAGTCACAATCACCCTAGATTCACTTAGTCTAGGGTTGATTATGATTAATTAATACCAGAGAGCACTCCAAGATCAAAACCCCCAATCAGAGAAATTTAGGGTTTCGGGAACAAGCCATAATTTTCCAATAGCTTAAATATGCTTCCAAGACAAAAGCCCCAATTCAGAGAAAATTAGGGTTTTAGAGCAAACCCTAATCTTTCAATTAGGCTTCAATAACCTTCAAGAGAGAAAACCACAAATCAGAAACAATTAGGGTTTTGGGAATAACCCCTAATTTTTCCAATTAGGCTTCAATAGGATCAGATCCACCAATCTAACCACCGCAGATTTCCCAGAACACAATTAACTACCACGGAGAGATCAAGAACCATAAAACCCCAATTTCTAGTGAACCCTAGAAATTTGGATTTCAAGATGATCAATAGCCTAGAGCTCTGATACCATGTACGATGGTATCAAAGAGATAGACAGAGCAACCAAAACAGATCTTTTATTCAATGATGATTTACAATAGTCGGCAAGATTGCCTCATACACATAACCATACGATTACACAAGAAGAGAGATCAAATGATCTTTAATACACAAACGTGTAGAGAGAGAGATAGCAGCTTTTAGGAGACTACGTATGATTGAGTGACAAACCCTAGAAGGGTTGACTCAATATATAGGGAACAAGGTTCCACTTATGGCCCTCCATCTTTTTATTCTTTTACATAAGCAGCAGACCAAGACTTCACTTCATAAACCAAGAATAGAATGTCCATGTGTAACCCCTATATTATAGCCTACACATACTACACATAAAACCATGAGACCCAAAGCAAAGACATGTTTGAGATACAGATTACTTATGTATTTTGGAACAAAAACTCAACAAACGAACCTCATTTCACCACTCTTTCAAAATGATACTCTGAAAATCAATACTTGCCAAGATACTTTTATATAAAGGTCTTGTATAATCTTTCCAAATTAATAAATATTTTTGATGCGTGATAGACACCATGCACCATTTTACTGAACTCCTTATTAGAAAACTTGTGCTTGATAACATAAACTATAAGTGTTTCCCACTTAACAAGGAAGCATAGAAAGATGGCCAATGTGACACACTCATCAAACATCTTTTGAATCGATTTGAAACCATTAAGTCTTTATCTTGGCCGTGTTGAAATCATTATTAATAATGTCTTTCTTGTTGCTCAAACTTACGAAAGGGATAGACTTTCAGTGACCTTTTTTTGCTAACCATGGTTTTCGACCTTTTGGCAGACTAATCTACAAGGTTTGAACCCACCGCCACACAGACTCAAACCAGGTAAAGCCCTCCATTTTTAGGAGGTTGACGTGGCCACTTCAGGGCTGGATGACTTTAGTATGGAAATTATGTACTTTGTATTTAAAAAACATATTATAAAAACAAAATACTCCCTCCATCCCAAATTATAAGTCCATTTTCTTATTTTTGGTTGTCCTAAAATTTATGTCCATTTTCTTATATCAACCAATCAAAAGGCACTTTAGTGGAGAGAAAAGATATTTGATTGGTGGATAGATTAGTTAGTGGGATTTTATTAAACTTTGTGCAAATTGAAAATAGACTTATAATTTGGGACGGAGGGAGTAATAATTAACAGAAACATAAAATTAACATGCAGAAATGGGTATAAGCACAAGAGAAACACTTAACAATAGCTAAATAAAACAATAAAATAGTCTAAAGACTTACTAGATCACAAACAGATCAACAGCGAAAGCACTAAAGAGCCAAGACACATGTTTGACATGCTTCCCTTAAATCATATTCTCTTATGTTTCCTAGAGTACAACAGTTGTCTGTCGAACATTAAAAGAAAACTACATGGAATTTAACCTTAAGAGATGTGTATTCCTTATGTTTGAAATCAGTAATACTTACTGATTTGATGTGTGTAAAACCTATGGAATTATGGCCTTTATTTATACACAATAGGCTCCTTTCTAAGCATTGATATCAACTTTGAGACGCGATATTTCATTCACATCAACGCTATTTTAGACACATTATGAAGCTCTCTTCAAGGAGAAAGTGAACCTACAAACTATTACTAAGATATATGACACATATATATAGATAATTATGTCCAAAGTTGATCAAAAGTTACTTTGACCAACCAAATTTTCAACAATCCCTCACATGAATGGAGACCGGTCAAAATACAAACAAGTTCTAATGAAATTTTGATATTTGAATCTTACAAAGGATATGTCGGTGGTGACCGTTTAAACCTTCCATTGTGAAATGCACTTAGCATCATATCCTAGCTGTCAATAAACCTGTTTATATAGATGAAAATACACTTCAGACATGACTCTCCCTAGTCAAGCCCTTATAGTCATGTTCATTATGGTCCTGAACAATAGCATGGTTCTGCAAGATCTCTTAGAATTTGCGCCACCACAATTCCCTTCAAAAAAACCCTAATTCTCTCTCATATAGGTGATTTCATATTGAATCATTAAAATCATATGGTTTGTGATTTCATTTTGAGTCAATTAAGCAATATGCTTAGCCTCACAACTAATCAAATTTCTATAGGAATGGACTAGGAAGTTAAAACATTATTAAATAACTCCCCCACAGTGACTTTCCTTAGTTATACAATTAGGTTATCCTATTGAACCTATATCATGAGATCCCTAGTCAATTGAGTTAGGTTTTCCTTCATATAAACTCATTTTTACAAGGGCTTTAGTCTTATTCCTTTAGATGACTTACTAACTAACTCTTTGCTTAAGCATTTTGTAAGCGGATCCGCCATGTTATCCTTTCATTTTACGTAGTCAATCATGATAGCTCTAGTTGAGAGTAGTTGTCATACCATTTAATGTCTACGATGAAATTGTCTTGACTTACTGTATATATTGCGATATGAGCTCTGTCAATTTCCAGTTGACTATCATACTTTATAGTTTATACATATAGTCGTTACCTGTATACCCCATCTTGGTATATCTTCTACAACGTAACATAGCAATTTCGCATATTCTCTAGATTTATCTGAAGTGATAAATCCATATTCCATCATAGATTTATTTTAAAAGAAAGTCTATCTCAAATACTTTCAAGATTTTCAAGACATAGCTTCCCACCTTGTGTAAATACATATGCACTAGTGGCTCTAGAATCCTCTATATCACAATCCATATTTACATTACTCTTATCATTTGATACAAGTTGGATGTCTTTCATAATGCAATATTCTAATTATAATAATAGTTGTGTATTACTATTCAAATGTTCATTACTTGAATTAATAGTATATCTACTTAGCTTGGTTATAACTTCTAAGTTATAATGTCTTTGACTTTAAAACAAATCCATTTGGTTTTATGATCTTAGTTCCAAGAACAATATCTAAAAACCAATGTAATTCATGCTGAATCTTGACTCCAACATGTCATTTATTCATCTTGTTATTACTTCCACTTCCACCGGTAAGTATACCATTTATTTATAGACTCAATGTAACACCCTTATTTTCACATATAGCAGCGGAAGCTAAATCTGGGGTATTACTTCATGAATCACAATAATAGAAAATGACTCAAAAGAGATGTTTTGGAAAATAAATTTATCATTAATTTATTCATCAGAGTCTTACAAAAAGGAGGTCCCAAAATCTATGTGAAACATAGAGTTTGGATGATAACAGGTTCAAAAATCCTCAAGTCCAGTGCCACTCCGTGCTATAAGTCTGTAATATGCTCAGTTACCTGAGATACATGCTTAAAAGGGTCAACACAAAGATTGAGTGAAATCCATAGGTTTTAATTTTTGTAATAGTTGAATACAAGTTCAAGTGGGTTCCGTTGTTACATACATAAAAGAAAACAGTGGGCCACGTTGTTGCACCCATCATTGGTAATTATTGCAACAAATACAATTATCAAGGAAAACGGTTATTATTGCAACTAAGCTCATGACACAAACACATTAACATGGGGATCACCTAAGTGATATTTTAGGAACTAAAGTCCTCTTAGAGAGGTAACTTGCCAAACTTACCTATTGTTATTCAAATATAGTGCTATTGGTACCCGATAGGGGCAAACCAACGGGAGTAGTCACACCCCAGCATTCACACACAAGTGATTATGGTTCATGAAATTTGGGAAATAGTGGCTAGTAAAGGTACTCGTGCAATAATGAATCAAGATAGTTGAAATACTTGTATTATAGCATGTATTCCCCTCATGGGTTTATAAAGCATTTAAAGGTGAGGCTATGAACTTACCTTAGTTCAGGGAAATCTAATTGATGTCAAAAGTGACTCAGATATTAGACGGCCTACTCACGCAACCTGAGGTAGTGTATGCCAAGTATTAGTTGATTTGTTTATGTTTCAAAACTTTGTTTCATTAAGTTATAGATATAACATAACACTGTTCGGGCTATCATAATCCAGAGGTCATGTAGTAAACATTTGAGAAGGCATAACACTTTAACTCGTAAACCGAGCAAGCTCGTCAAAATGTATACCCAAATGAAACCCCCTCACATGAAATTCCCTAGTATCGTGATACAGTGTTAGGTTAAATGATTGGTCCGAAACAGCCAGATAATATCAACCAAGTAATGGTCAACAAGTCAGACAGCCTAAACCAATACTCCGGTGAGTTTAGTGTTTCCCCGGATCGTTAGATCCCAACGAGATGTGAAATCTGAAATAAAACGACTTTGAGATCAGGTGAATTGAACAGGAAAAGGGTTTAAGTGATTTGTACTACTGAAATATAAGAGTAAATAGCTTTAATAAGCTATATCAACTAATACGTGAAATCAGATAAGTACAAGTGAAAAAGGAACTGAAAACGTAAACGTTTATTAATTAAACGTAAACAAAAACAAATTTAACTTATAGTAGGATTTTATAAGCCTTAGGGGCTTAAATGCAAATTAAATAAATTTAAAATATTTATTTATTAATTAAAAACTATTTAATTAATTATTTTTATTTAATTACTATTATTAATTATTTAATAATTAACTAATAATTATGAAAATGTAAAATAAGTCTAGAAAAGTAAAATTAAAATTTCTAAAAATCTAAAATATTATAAAACTTATTTTAAAATTAAAATTATATTTTTCACACTATTTATCTATCTATTATTAATTATTTATTATTTATTTATTATTTAACTAATTATATTGATTAACTTATTTATAATTACTAAAAAGACTTAGATAATTATGAAAAATTTTATATATCTAATTAACCATCATAGGAATCCTAAAAAATTATAAAAACTTTATATTATGTATTTTTAATCTAATTTACTAATTATTATTCTATTTATTGATTAATATCTAATTAAACTAATTAAATTATGAAAACTAGTAAATGAACAGTATAAATCACAATAAAATTTATAAAATTATTTTATGACTTATAGAAGCTAGGAAAAATATAAAATATAGGTGTTACCTTATAAAAATATATTATGCTATTTAATTCTTATTTATTATTTAATTATTAAATAAACTAATATTATTTATAAATAACACTAGATGACAAAAGAAAATTCTGGAAAAATTTATAAAATTACTTTAATATATAATAGATTTAATAAAAATATAAAATAGAAGAAGTGCTTATAAATAAGCTAAAAAGTAAATTAAATAGATAGTTTCTATTAAATAGAAGCTATCACTATAAGTATTTTTGGCTTTTTGTGGTTTTTCTTTTATAAAACTATTAAAATACTTAAAATATGAAACTTTTATGAAAATAAATAAAATGGAAACTCAAATTAAGCACTGAGAGTGCTTAATACCCTTGACAGTTGACCAAGTTGACTTTTTAAGCAAATAAGCTCAAATGAGCTAATGTGGGGTCCACCTTGGTATTTTCTGGTCCACCTAAGTTAGTTGAACTTGTTTGAGCAAGATTTGAAAAGATAAGCTCACAGGATAAGCCACAAGACCACAATAAGCTGTTTGCTTATTTGGTTCTGGGTCAGATTAGGGACAACCTTTTGGTGCAATTCTAGGTGGGGTCCACAAGTTCACAGGTCAAACAAAGGGTCAAAAGATGAACCCTGGTAGGAGGGGGGTTGGAAGAACTAAGATTTAGGGTGTGGGACCCAGTGATAAGCTCAGAAAGAGCTTGGGAAGTGAGAGGTCCAAACTGATTCACTCAGTTGACTGAGTGAATGAAACAAGCTTATAAGCTTGATGAAAGCTTTAAAACAAGCTTGAGAAAGAAAACAAAAGATTATTACTATGTATATATGGTTTATGGATAAATATGAACAAGTTTTGTTCACTGGATCAATCCACAAGCTTGTTGTGAGCTTGTGAGCAAATCCAATAAACTGGGATCCAAATAACCTTTACAGTCAAAAAGATAGTCAATTTGAGCTTATAGAATAAGCTAAAAAAAAACCAATTGAGTGATGGACTATAAAGTTGAGCTGGTAAGGATTCCACAATCACAAGCTTGATCAATGGGGTCCACTAGATAGCTTGTAAAGGGCTTATGAAGTTTGGGTGATCACTGTGTGATCAACCAGTAAGTACTAGATATGGACAAATTTCAAGCTATGAGCAGCCCTAGTAAAGGAGCTTGTGAAGTGAACAATGAGCTTAAAAACTTGATAATTGATTGCTTAGCTTCTTGGTGAGCCAAAAATCACAAGCTCAAGCTCAGTAATGAGCTTGTGATGGACTTGTGAAAGTGCAAGATTTCACTGGGTGACCAGTGTTTTGTTTGATTATGTGAACAAGATAAGCAATTATAAGCACACCAAATAAGTAGTACAGGCAAACAAACACTCAAATCAGGTGACTAGCCACAAGGGCATCACAAGGATCCAAAATACTCAGACCTACACTCAATAAACAGGCTTGTGCAAGCTTGTGAACATGGGTGTGTAGTCTGTGTACAGGGGAGGCTTTGTGAAGAATCACCAAATAATAAGCACCAAATAAGCACTTAAACCACTTAGATAAAATTTATAAAAAATAGTAACAAGTATAACAGCAACAAGACTATATTATCCTACAAACTCAGATTCTATGATCAATTAACAAATCCACAATGAAATTCAAAAGTTAATTCAAAAACCATGTAAGCTGCAAATTGACTTTTTTAATTAAAAGCTAAGTTGACTTAGCTGAGCTTGAATCTAGATTATATGATTGATATTGTTATAATAAGCTATAATAAGATGAGATTTAGCTAGTTTACCCAAATCTAAGCTAGTATGAAGATTTTGGACACAAATTATACTATCAGTTAACAGCTAGGTTGATTTTAAGCTAATTCTGACTTTTCTTCTAATAGGACCTAATTATTTGACTGATCTGAGCTAAATAGACCTAGAGAAACATGCAGCTACAAGAATCATTAACAATAACATGCAACAAACCAGTTAAGCAGCTTGATCCAAACAACCTTTTAAGAAGGGTGTTTCTATGATTAGTGTTACAAATCACTGATTTAGTACATGAACTGAATTCAGACACTTGAATATGATGTTATTAGATCAAAAGAACACAATTAAACAGACTTTAACACTAATTAACCAAGTATCACACTAACACTAGTTTAACTGTCTAATTATAATTCCTAGCAACTATGATTTTCAACTAACAACCTACTAATTTTAAGTTATAATATCACTAACAAACATCAACTAAGCATGAATCAAGAGAAATTATACTAAGATAAGAACAAGAACAGGTTATGCCAAAAATCAAGAAAATGCTTACAACTTGGAAATGAGATGAACACACAGAACCAAGAACCAATTAACACTCCTAAATGCTCTCCACAGAGCTTCTAACCCAAGGGCATTCCACAATTCCCCTGCTCCATTGCTTGCCTCTCTTGTACCATGATTTTTTATTTTTTTACTAATTTTTCTTAATTTTTTATGTATTTTCTGTTTTGATGCTACACTTGGATTTAATGTTTCTAAAAGCTTGTTTAAGCTTTGTCAAAGCTTAAATGAACTTATTTAATCCTGATAATCCACTGCAAACAACAAATAGACTATTTGATAATTTTGAGTAAAAAGGTAATATGCAAATTTGAGAATTACATAGAAAACTTGAAATCTATTATTACCAAAGTGTTAAGATACACTGATGTTCAAGAAATACAACTTGAAGAACTTTAAAAGATACAAAGCTACTTGAGAATTAACTAGTCGACATACATTAATGAAAAATAAAACTAGATAGATCCACATTGCTTCCTTCTTCTGTATATATTACCAAATATCTTCCCACTAGCATCCAGATACTTTCCCACTTCAAATCATGGCCATTGATTGAGTCAAACTCATCCCAACCATTTAAATCAGTTTTGGCGCCAAAATGCTCCATGTGGAATTGAGGCAGTTCTGATGCAATTAAAGATTATTGGGAGGTAGCATGAGGTGGAGGGACAAGTTTGGTGATAGTTTGGACCAAGTTAGGTGGTTTTGCTCAAAACTATGGGTAAGTATGTGAACAGTGGTGGTTTTGGGTGGAAATTGGGTGTGAAGTGCATTTATTGTGGCGTGTTCAGGGTGAAGGAGATGGTGGAGAGTGGGTGTGATGATGAGGGTGTGAGCTGGAAGGGTTGAGGTGGAGTTTACAGGTGTGGGTGTGAGGTGGAAGACGAAGAGGGAATTACGGGGTGTTTAGTTTTATTTATTTACAAAAAGGGGGTGGGCTTGGAAGGGATTTTGGGCCCAAGTGGTGGACTGGATCTGGTTTTAGTTTTGGGTTTTGGATTTGGATTGAATTAAAAACAAAGGGTCCGGTTTGGTTAATAGTGAACAACAAGGACCAATTGTGTAATTCGGCCAAAGTTGAGGGTTTGTTTGTGATTTTTCCAAACTTCAAATAAGGACTAAACCTGCAATTAACCATTAGTACAAGGACCACAAGTATAAATTTTATTATTTTAAAACTCAGGGACCAAATCTGCCAATTCCACAAACTCTAGGGACCAAAACTGTAATTTTCTGATTTTTAAAGGGTTTAATTTGTAACTTCTCAAAAGTTATCATAAGGACCAATTTTGTCATTCTAGAATAGCATAAGGTTTATTTTTCACATTTTCCATTTTTCAAAACCTTAGGGACTATTTTTGACACTTTTCAAAGTTGAGGGACCATAATTGTCATTTTGCCATTTTTAAACTTTAAAGGACTTTTCTTGACAACTTATGAATCCCAAGGACCTTTTATGACATTTGTACAAGTTTTGATTTACCAGGGACTAGTTTTGCCAATTTTCCAAAGTTCAGGGACTGAAACTGTAAATTATGTGAAATGTTTTGTTTTTCATCAGTTTTCAATCCTTATGCATAAAAACACAATCCAGGGATAATTTTATGTATTTCAAGGCATTCCTGTGTGTTTTCATATGTTTTTGCAGCTTAAATGTAACAGAAATGATGAGTATTTACACACTCATCATTAAAAATATAGCATTTTGATTTATAATAAAATGTCTCATTTATACTATCAAGTTTGCAAATTGGCAATATTTACCTTTGATTTATAAACTTTTATAAAACTAGTCCTTTATATAATAATTATATATATATACTAAACCTGTAACTTTAAAACTTTCCAAAATAGGTCCTTATACTTATAAATTTAGATAAATGGCAAAATAACCCTTATACTTTATAGTTTCCAAAAGTTACAATATATACCCCCTTTGCATGAAATACGTTACAAAACTAGTCCAAAAACCACGCAAAGTGTATTTTCATAATACAAAAGAGTTTTATAGCTTATGGCTTATTAGTATTGGCTTATATAAGTAGATTTTACGAGCTTATAGCTTATGGAAAGGACTTATGATCAAAATATCAAAAATAACATGAAATTAGGGTTTTAAAATAAAAACGCCTAGGTTTTTATGATCAAGGCTCAAACAAGGACTCATATAAGATGTAACAAAGCTTATAAACATTCTAAAACCATAAAAGAGCTTATAGAATAGGTAGAATAGCTTACAACTTAAAAATAGTTTGAAATGGGTTTTTAGGGTTTCTTGGCTAGAAAACGACTTCTATGGCTTCTTGCTTTTGATTCTTGACTTCCAATGGCTCTTAGGACTCCTATGCTACTGTTATGATTGAGTGAGAGCAAAGAATTGAGGTGGTGAGGGTTTTTGGGATGGTTTTGAAAGATGATGATGTTTCGGCTATATGTAAGGTTCGAAAACTTAGTGACCAAGTTTTTAGGAGTGGAGTAGTGGCGAAGGGTGGTGACAAGTAGGTGACAAGTAGGTAACAAGTAGCTGAAAATTAGGTGACTAGGTGGTGATGGAGGTGGTTGGTAGGTATATTGGTGATGACAAGGTGGTGATGAAGGTGCTAGGCTACTAGGATAGGTCATGGTGGTGTCATGGTGGTGCTAGGGTGCTAGTTTAGGTAGTTTTTAAGATTTAGGGCTTAGTTTAGGATTAGGGTCTAGTACTAGGATTAGGGTTTAGAAAGTAATTAGGGACAAGTTTTAAGGTTTAGGAGTCATGCATTAGGGTTTTGTACCTAGTGCTAAGGTATTGGTAAGGTTTAAACATGGTTTAGGAACTTAAATAACCTAATCTGGTTTCTATGCTTAAAGGACTTGTACATTGTGCTTTAGATAGTTGTACTAGAGTTTAGGAAGGAAATATAACTAAGATAACTTGTACATAATCCTTGAACACTTCTAAACTAGTTTCAACTGGAAATTAGGGTTTTTGAAAAAACCGTAAACATATAGGGCTTGTTTTGGTATAATGTTGGGAATAGTAGGTTAGATTGATAGAATACTTGGTAAAATGATCTTTAAAACATATAATTGAAATATTAGGAGGTTTACATGATGTAAAAATAGAGATATTTAGCATTAGTTGTTGGTGAGCATGTCTAGTTAGCTATGTAAGTTACTTTACATAGTTGGAATGAAATGAAGCAAAAATTTTACTTGTGAAAATACCTTATATAGATATCGTAGTGGAAATTACTTTGATGAAAATTACAGGTTGTTACACACAAAATTACATATATGCTAGTGATGCTTTTACACCATTACACTTATTACATCCATTAGTTTTGAATCCATATTCTGACACGATGTGATAAGAAAAATTGATGTCATTGTTTGGGAGCTTGCTTTAAGACACATGATGACTTAACAAACCTAAATACTTTGCTCTCTTATCTAGAAGCCAAGAAACCATTGGGTTGGTTCATGTAAATTTCTTCTTCTAAATCCCCATTTAGAAAAAAGTCATTTTCACATCCATCCGGTGGACTTTTAAATTTCATAAAGCAACAATAAAAAGTACCATCCTAATAGAGGTTATTAGCGTATGAGGCGAATATTTATGAACGTAATGTAGACCTTTTCGTTGTCTAAAACCTTTTATTACCAATATTGATTTGTACTTACCAATGGTGCTATTGGCTTACATCTTCTTCTTAAAGATCCATCAATAGCCTAGTGGTTTACAAACAATAGGTAAATACACGAGTTATCATGCATATTTTGTAAAATAGAGCCTATATATGGCTTCTTTCTATTGCGGCACCTTCGAGGAAGTTACAGCTTCTCGTTAAGAAGTAGGTTCATTTTCTACCACGAAAGAAACAAAATCAAATCCAATCAATTTCTCGGTTCTTGATATTTTCTTATTCTACGTTCAACCTCTTCTTCCCCGTGTTGATCTTGTCTCTTATCATGGAGATCATCATCATCTATTGTTGTCTCTTATCACGAACAACATTACCATTTTGGCGTCTTTCATCATGATGGACATTATCATTTAGTTGTCTCTCATCATGGAAACTTTTTCGTCTAATCTAGATGAAATAAAAAAAAAAATGAAACATGGTTTCAAAGAATGAAAGTTTTCCTTGATTTCAATATTATATCTTTGTGTACATTTAGATTTTCTGAATCATATACAAAGAAATGATAATCACTATTGTTATGAGCATATCCAAAGAATATGCAATCCACAGTTTAGGTCCAATCTTTTGAACTGTGGGTATAAGTACGGATACCTTAGCCAGACACCCCCACATTCATAAGTGATTATTGGATGATTTTCTTCCCATCCATACTTCATAGTAAATATCTTCTTTTCCTTACAAGGGACCTTATCAAAAAGATAAGTAGTCGATAAAATCGCTTGTCCCACATGCCATGGCTCAAACTAGGGCTTTAACAACATGGCATTAACCATGTCTTTTAAGGCACGATTATTTTCTTTCAACAATTTTGTTATGTTCAGGCACGGAAATAAATTTGTGTATTATTCCATGTTTAGCCCCTAAATTTGCAAATGGAGACACCTATCGTAATATTCTGCTTACTCAGACCACAATGTTGTATGCTTTGCCCACAGGTTCACGACTTTGCTTTGTGGCTCTCATGTGAAAACTTTTCGGCAGGTCACCCAAACCAATACTACTTTCACATGAGCATGCTTAACTACATTGTAGTTGTTACCAACTGCATAATGTGTGTTAGTGCAAACGTTACGACGTTTAATCTATACAATGTCTTTGTGTTTTAATGATGACAAACACGTAACTTGTAATACATAACGTAAAGTGCACAAATTACTTGTTCACACATCAACGTCTCTCGACATCACTTCAGGTATGTCCAAATACTTTTCCAACTTTGTTAACTGATCAAAGAAAAACCGTTTGTCCTTAATCCCTGCATTTTATAAATGTCACAAAACGTTTTTACAAAAATAAACTAGACAAATTATTTTTGTATTTATAAAGAAATGTTTTAATAAGAAAAATAAATTTGAAATTTGAATTTCAAGCTATCCAAACGGCCTTATTTCCCGCCCAAATCAGATAAAATTTCACCAGGTAACATTTCACCACAAAAGGACAAAAACAGTCGGAAAGGTCCCTTAAATAGGTGACGGTCCCTTATTGATAAAGGACCGTCCAAGGTTTAAGGGACCGCCGACGCTCCTCGACCAGGCTATAAATACTGACCCATTTCCAACATAAAAACTGATCCTCTTTGCACAAAAATTTCCTGGTCTTTCCTTTTCATTCTTTGATCACTATAACTCTTTGGTATGTGTTTATAAGTGATCCCTTCATCCACTATATCATGTTCAAGAGAAGAACACTCGAAGTCGTCAAGAATCGAAGTATTATAGGTGTCCACACACAAACGTAACAAGTGTTACGGGTATAGGTTCTGTAAATATTGTAAACGTTTCCGAATTGTGTGTGAGTCGAGGATGGGGTTATGTGTGTGAACTTGGATGGTGATGTAGATCCAAGAAATCTTGTAACTAGATTTGTTCATGTATTTGTTGTGAGAAGAGTGATGTCCTAGTGTGTAGGTTAGGACTTAGTTTAGTCATTGTGTGAAGGCTCGGATCGAGTGATGATCCAAGTGTGTCATTATGTGAAGACTTGGATCGGGTGATGATCCAAGTGTGTCTTTGTGTGAAGGCTTGGATTGGGTGAAGATCCAAGAATGTCTTAGTGTGAAGGCTTGAGTCGGGTGAAGATTCAAGTGAACGGGAGTGCTCGTTCGTGTGAAGGCTTGGATCGCGTGTCGATCTAAGTGGGACAAGAGTGCTTGTTTGTGTGGCCACGTGGGCCTTTGTGTAGATTGGTTCTAGCTAGGATTAGAACTCGGCATTCCGCTTAGTGTCGGTAAACTTGGTGTAAGCTTGTGTACGGTTTGTTCCGCCATAAAGGTGCATGTTGATTAGTGAAGTAACTCTGGAGTGTGGTACTCGGGGAGTGGAGTAGGACGAAGAGGGGCTTCGTACCGAACCAGTATGCATCATCGTGTCCGGTTTGCGTTTTCTCTTCCTTTCTCTTTACTTTCTATGCTTGCATTACTTTTACGTTTGTGTAGTTTGGTGTGTGTATGATTGTGACATTAACTAGTTAACTTACAAACGCAAAACAAAAGAAAACTTAATCACACGAAACTAACTGCCCACTGGCGGCGGTCCCTTATACAGGGACGGTCCCCAAACATTTAAGGGACCGTCCATACATTTTAAGGACCGTCCCCGGTGTAATCTGAATTGGTTAAAAACATTTAAACCTCATTTTATGTTTATGTTTATGTGATTGATTGCATACTTATTATTAAATAACATATATATTTGTTATGAGTGACATAACAACTATTCATATTTAGTCACACTTAATCGAGAATTTGATACGAAAAATTTTAAGTTTTAAAGAGGAACGTATTCACCCCTCTACGTTTCTACAATGTGCTCTATACAAGGAAAAGAACGTAAGTAAACACAATCACATAAACAAACCAATCCTTATTTAATCTTATTTTACATATATTCAAACTTGAATTGTGCTATTGGTTTAATTTGCACCCGTGATGATCAATCTTGGGTAGCAACCAGAGTAGTAACGGGTAGGCTGTGAAGAACAACTGTCTCAACAGTCAAGCCCGGGCCAAACCCAAATAGAACACCCCAATTTAAACCTTCACCGGTGGTTTTCTTTCCTTCTTTCAACGATGTCTTCCTCATCTCGTCGATGATGAACAATACACAAGCACTTGTCAAGTTGCCATATTCACTAAGCACGTGTCTACTCGCCCTTAATTTTTCCTTTTTAAGATTTAACTTTAGCTCGACCTCGTCCAAAATGGCTCGACCACCAGGATGGACTATCCAAAAGAGCGAGTTCCAGTCACTTAAACCAAGTGGAGAAACCGCATGCATTAATACATTATGTATGTTCTTTGAAATCATTTTGGGGACTTCTTTGTGTAGCTCAAACGTTAGCCCTTCTTCCCTCAAGTGTAAGTTCATTGCTATTTCAGTATTTGGTATTATTGTTTGAGTTGTAGACACAATCTCAAATAATGGATGTTCAACCGATAAATTTGGATCTGAACCCACAATGATTGCGGCGGCACCATCTCCAAAGAGAGCTTGACCAACAAGCGAATCAATATGATTCTCATTTGGCCCACGAAAGATGATAGAAGTGATCTCTGAACAAACAACTAGGACACGTGAACCGTTGTTGTTTTCAGCAAGGTCCTTCGCAAGCCTAAGTACCATTCCCCCACCTGAGCAGCCTTGTTGGTACATCATGAGGCGTTTGATTGAAGGGGAGAGACCAAGAAGCTTGGTGAGTTGATAGTCAGCACCAGGCATGTCAGCTCCAGAAGTAGTGCAAAAGATGAGATGAGTGATTTTGGATGTTGGGAGTCCCCATTCGTTAATGGCCTTGATAGCGGCTTCCTTACCGAGCATAGGGACTCCTGGGACCAGCAAGTCTTGACGAGCATTCAAAGAGGGAGCCATGTACTCACACATGTTTGGGTTCTCTTTTAGATAATCTTCTGTGAGGTGCATGTATCGTTTCTTTATGTTTGTTTTGTCACCTACAATAGTACGTACAAATTATATATTTGTGTGACACTAGCAGTCGTGAGTAATATTGTGACTAACCTTAACTTACTAAAGATTCAGAAATGTAAACTATATATCTATTTTCCCATTGTTATCATGCTTTCTAGTTTCCATGTTATGATTGAAAGTTAAATGCGTTGCAAGAACTTAATTAAAGAGATTTCAGGAAAAGATGTTATTGCTTACAGATGCGCTTAAATTTCTCTTTAAGATCAATCTCATGCTCACTATTTGTAACCCGAAAATAGTAGTCAGCGTAATCAGCCTGATTATAGAAATTGGAAGGAGTTGCGGTGCCAATAGCAAGAATGGTTGCTAGACCTTTTGTGCTCCGGGTCTCTCCGATTGTTCTGACATCAACGATTTTCTTAGATACTAACATTTTTCTCTAGATTGATGTCTAGCTATTTATATATTTGTACTAGCTACGCAAATGAGAGCTATATATAGAATTTGTTCCAAGGAGAGGATATGTACTTTTACTACATACGGTGATATCCTAGGAATTTATCTTTATACGTACATAGTAATCTTTTAAAAGAAGTGATGTGTTATCCCAACCCTCTCTATTGTGTCACATCATAGGCTTTTAGTCAAACCGTGCAACCGTTCATGCATACCGTACAACCAAGGGATGCGTCCAACCATTGGCAAACCCTCTCTATGAGAGGGTCCGGATAACTCAAGCCTTTTAGAAACATGAACATCAAACATTACATCATTAACATCACGTATTTACCACTTTTAAAATGATTATTTTCTGACAAATGTAGAAAACGATATTTTTTGTTATAGCTTTATTAGATTAGTTATTAAATTGTTAGCAAATTAATGCGTTTAGCTTTATTCCATATCATTTATTTTACTCTTCGCTATTTTCTCACTTGTTTAAATACCACAGGCCCACAGCCCCACAGGTGATAGGGGTGTTCATGGGTCGTGTAATAAACTGAATAACTCGAAAACCGAACTGAACTGAACAAAAAACCGAACCGAACATATAACCGAACTGAACTTGTTAAAACCGAATCAAACCGAACTAAAAATTCAGTTTTCGATTTGGATATGGGTTTAGCTATCTGAAACGAAAACCGAATTTATATAAATATATATTTTTCATATATTTATATTATTTTATATATAAAAACTATCCATTAAAATTTTATACAAATATAAAAAACACTTTTTTATGCTTGAAATATTTTTTTTTTGCAAAAAATATGTATAATTAAATTTAAAAAAAATATAAATAGTGTAATTCAAATATAAATTTCGGTTTTCGGTTTTGACTTACACCGAACCGAACTTCGGTTCGGTTCGGTTTTCGGTTATGACCCATTTTTTTTTACTGAACAACCCGAACCGAATAAACCGATTAACTGAGAAGAGAACCGAACCGATGAACACCCCTAGGTGATAAGAAAAGAAGGTAAACAAAGAAATCAAATTAAGGGTGTTCTCCGGTTCGGTTTTCGGGTTATTCGATTAATTCAGTTCAGTTGATTCGTTAAAAGTTTTTTTAAAGTCAAACCATGAACCAAACCAAACCGAATACAAATTCGGTTTTCGGTTCGGTTTTGTTTGATTCGTTTTCGGTTTAATCCGAATTACACACTTTATTTAATATATATATATATATATATATATATATATATATATATATATATATATATAGCTAAAAAACTTATTTCAAATATAAAAAGTATTTTTTAAGATTAGGATAAAATTTTATTATTATTATTATTATTATTATTATTATTATTATATATATATATATATATATATATATATATATATATATATATATATATATATATATATAACATTTTATTGATTTTTTTATATATAAAAAATATATAAATTTATATGAATTCGGTTTTCGATTCGGTTTTTGGTTGTGATTACCAAAACCATATGCAAACCGAGAACCGAATTAAAAGTTCTGTTTGGTTCGGTTTTGGCAAATTCGTTTCGGTTATTAGTTCGATTCGGTTATTTTCGATTCGATTCAATTTCGGTTTTTGATTTATTCGAATTTTTCGATTTTTCAGCTCAACCCTAAATCAAATGGCATTGAAAACTCACTACCACTTAATTACTTGATTGAAAAAAGTTAAAAAAAAAGTTTCACCAAGAGATGTAATTTATATTTTGTCACTTCAATTTAAATTTTTTTTCCCCGAAAAGCACTGTTGAAGTTGAATGTCCACAAAAATGGTTACATCATTTAAACCTTTCATATAATGTAATCTAAGTTCTTTACAACTCGATTTATGTAGTAAAGCCAAAAAGTGTTGGGTATGCCTGGAGCATGTTACAGCCGAATTATAGCACCGCCTCGCGAGAGTTTGCCCTATTATTTAAAAAAAAAAAAAAAAACCTATCACCCTGTATGACACAAGTTAAGTTCAACCCATGTGTTTTAATTATTTTTTAAACAAAACTAAAAAAAGAAAGAAGAAAAAAGACTTGCTAATTCATCGTTATGGCATTGGCGGAGGACCTATAACACCAAGCCATGATATGGCACTAATAGCGCCATAGCACCAAAACACCCATGGCAAAGGTGCTAGATAACGCACTGTATATACCTAGGCCTTAAATAGGTTCAAAGTTTGGGAAAAACATGATAATTAGTGGTGTGCAAACCCAATTACCCGAAGAAAAATATGACTTAAAGACCATGGTTGGAGATATCTTAAGGGTACGTTTGGCGAAATGGGCTGGAGTTGGGGTTGGGGTTAGAGCTGGGGCTGGGGCTATAGCTTATATTATAAGCCGAAAATAAAATTTGTATTTTTATAAACTTGCTTGGCAAATGGGCTGGGGCTAGGGCTTATTATTGTAAAATTACTAAAAATGACATAATTAAATGAGTTTTTGTATATGTTAGATATTTTTGTGGGTAAATAAGTAATTTATTTTTTAAAAGCCCCGGGCTTAAGTTTTTAGCCTCTTTTATGGGGTTAAAGTTTTTAGCTGGCTTATTTTATAAGCCCCATTACAAACGAGACTTATTTAATTAGCCAACTTATTTTAAAAGCCCAAGCCCCATAAGCCTTATAAAAGCCACTCCCCAAACATAGCCTAAAAGTTATGCGCACATTCTGATGTTAAAACCCCAAATCAAGTATTGAAGCGTCATTCTGATGGGATGTAATTTTGTAGCTTCTTGCTAGTTTTTGTTTAATTTTAATTAATGACAGCCATTTAAAAAAAAAAAAAAAAAAAAAAAAAATATTGAAGCGTCATTGTCAGATTCTATCATAAATGCACTTGATGACAAATAACAACATTTTCAAGTGATAAATTTATTTTATTTAAGTGTTTTGTATGGCCTCATGTAATTTCTTTTGAAGATGTCATACAAGTGGGAAGGTTGAGTTGTCAGGTGTTACTAGCTAGCCACTACACTAACAAACAAGTCGTTTAAAATTCTTCCAAATCGGTCTCTCAAACCACTAACATGATAGCCAAAATAGTGTGGGTTGTCAGGTGTTACTAGCTAGCCACTACACTAACAAACAAGTCGTTTAAAATTCTTCCAAATCGGTCTCTCAAACCACTAACATGATAGCCAAAATAGTGTGGTCCATTCCCTCCTGAAACCTTAAACCAAACGTGGAAGTGATGGCTAAGATAGTGTGCTCCATTCCCTCTTGAAACCTTATCGGAAATGTGGAATTGTCGGCTAACGATATTGAAATGGTCCATCCAACGGCTCGCCCTCTTTTGAAGGATGATCCAAATGCATTCCTTCATAAGCGTCCATTGGAAGTGTAGAAAGTTACTATAAAATAAAATGCGAGGTAAAAAAAATGGTTTTTATAAGATATTTGTTACTATCTTCTACATACATTTCATTAAACTCCTAGCACTCGGTTACCAAAATCCTATAGGTATCTTTTCAGAATGCTGTAAGAAATAAGATGGAGATGGAGATTAAGGGTTCAAAATTAAGATGGAGTTTAAAACCGATTGGTTGATTAATGGGGTGACAAAACTGCTCATATATCATACTATCTTATAAAATATTTATGCCTTCCAAAAAAAGAAATACTTAAAATTAAGCATTGCAAATTCTTAAACTAAAAGTATAACTAATTAAAACACATTTTCTAACATTAAATACAATTACAAGTTCTTAAGCTAAAAATACAACTAATTAAAACACATTTTCTAACATTAAATACAATCTTTAAATAGAAATACTTAAAATTCAGCATTACAAGTTTTTAAGCTAAAAGTACAACTGATTAAAACACATTTACTAACATTAATAAACTGATCAATAAATACAATTAATGCAGTTATTAAAACACCGCTTATATAAGAAATACAAATTATCAAGCATATTGTACAACTAACTTAAACACCATTCATACATTAAATGTCACTAATACAAATAATAAAGCACATTATATAAATATTCAAACCCGAACAGGCAATGGGCCAAATGGGCTCGAGCCTGAATGGGCACGGGCCAAATGGGCTCGATCCCGAACGAGCATGGGCCAACGGCTCGAGCCAGAAAGGTTTACAATTCTTAGCTACCACTTTTCCTTTTAATGTCGTTAACATTTATTTTAGAGTACCCGCCGCTGCAACGCGCGGGTACCCTACTATTACTAATAAAATGTGCTTACTTGTTGCTTATTTATATCCTAACTAGTTATTAAGAATTACCGCGTCATGCTCATTGATTAATTACAAACAACCAGTGGCGCAGCTTTTAGAGGGGGGGCGCTCGACCCTCAGAAATTTTTTTTGCGATGTAGGGGGTATATAGTTTTCGTGTAGAAAAATTTCGGTATATTCGGTTTCGACCCCCCGAAAATTTCGGTATACCTGAAATATAGCTTTAGGAAAAAAAAAATTTAGATCCCGATCCCCCACTTAAAAATTCCAAGCTTCGCCACTGCAACCAACTATGGTAAGCATTTCACAAGATCACATTCATATTTGATAAGTAATTTATTTCAATTTTTTTGTTGGGAAAATACAATTTTGCTAATGTTTCCTTGATAAAACATGTTTTTGGCCCCGCTGCAACGGTCATGCGTCCCTTCTTGTTATGAAAATTTGCCAAACATGTAAATCCAAACTTCCCAGTTGTACTATACACCATCTCTACAAGTGGTAGAAGTTTTTTTCTTAAAACGGCAATTTTAACTATTTGGTTTAGGTGGTTTTTTTGAGACACAAGCCTGTCGGTAAAAGTTAGAAAATAATGGCATAAAGAGGCGAAGAGCAAAATCCGATCTCAAACACCAAAAACGTGCACTATTACTACAACTGAAAAGATAAACCATTGATGTAGAATGAACAATGACATATAGACTAAAAAACAGTGGTTCCACATCACCTTCACCCAAAGCTGTACTGGCAGACCCGAAATTGCCCCCCAGTGAGAAGACAATAATAGAACCAGTGACATGATAGCCAAAATAGTGTGGTCCATTCTCTATTGAAACCTCCGATCACCAGGCCAGTAGCATGCAACAAACCAAAACGTGCAATTTGTGACGCCTCCTGCCATGAAGTGCTCAAGTTACACTGTAAAAAGCTCAAATAATAATTTCAAACGTTGAATGATTTTTTTAACACCTAGGCCGGTGTCGCAGATGTTCAACTTAGCATGAAGTGCTGAAGACCTTAGTTAGACTGTAAAAGCTCAAACAGTAACTTTTAACAAGGGCGGCAAATGAATTTTGAGGCCTGTGCGAAAATTAAAAAGAAGCTCCATCAATAAATAAATAAATAAATAAAAACAACTTAAATGTATGCATAAAAGGTGTTCATTTATAACAATTTCTTATAATGAGACCCCTTCACGACGTTTTATTTATTGTGGCAAGATGAATTGTATTTAACTAATGGGATTTACAAAGAAGAGACATTCAAATATATAGCATAAGTACACAAAGTGAGGCTCCTTATATTGTGGAGCCTTGTGCGACGGCCCCACCTGCATACCCTCTTCGCCGCCACTGCTTTTAACGTTTGATTTTTTTACTTTTTTTTTTTAAATTTCTTTTCAATGTATCAATATTATCAGGATACATAGTCGCTCATTTTGCAACCACCACATCGAAACACACTTTTGTTGAGTTGTTGAGGTTAGCCGAATCCCCCGATTTGATTTGGAAGATGCACTCTCTTGGACGATATCAAGGTGTACTCTCATAAATGGATTGTTAATAGAAATGGATCTCTTAAACCCAAGTGGTTCGATTGTATTTGTAACTCACAATCATCTAGCAATTTCGCGTTGCAATTTTTCCTTCTGGCTCCTTGATAGTTTTTAATGAAATTGCCGTTAAAAAAAAGGTAAATTTCATAATAGAGAACAATGCAACATAGCACTTATGGGAAATTGTTTATCGCAAGGTATGGTCATATCTGTTATGCTCATGTCTGTTACCACAACACACGTGACGTTTAGATAGATTGATCAAACCACCATTAATGGGTGTTAATTACGTACACAAGTCCTTAGATTCATCTTGTAATAGGAAATTTAGTAAATATCTTAAGCTTTCTGAATTTGATCATATTCATGTGTCCAAATGGATCAATTTTCCAAGACCAAAGTCATCATCGACGACACCGCCTTAATTCTTCTGCAGATTACTTTATATTGGATGTAAATATTGGAACACATTTGGGTACATGAACCATTATGTTACAATAAGATAATTAGGCTGTCATTCTATAGAATTAAACCTTTTATTAGAAGACTTGTGATGATTTGATAAGATAAACTGCACCATTTTAACTAAGTCAATAAAAGGTGGCCTTGTGCCACAAGAAATGTGACACAATCATCAAACATCTCTTGAATCGACTTGAACGTCAACCCTAAGCTCTTTATCTTGGTCGTGTTGAACTCATAATAGGGTCTTTCATGCTGCTCAAACCTGCAGAATAGCCTTCATTATTCAGTCTCAAATCATGAATGTAACCTCGGCATTCACTTGAAACTTTAAGGTAGAGGTGGCAAGAGTGGCCGATTAAAACAAGTCTGCTTTGGTCAAAAAGGGCTAGCCAGGTTGGTTAATTATGATTACAAAAGCAAAACTTGCAATACCAATAATCTAAACCACTGATTAACACCCTTAAGTAATCTAAACCGTGGAATAACACACTTAATTAGTAAGCTTAGTTTGTGCAGCTGTTAACGTGTTAGACCTTCTAGTTATTTATATTATACGAGTCCGCTGCCCCCTTTTAAAGACCGAAGAAAAACACAATGTAAATCTACTCATTCATAAGTGAATGAGTCGAGATTTAACCTTCTACTTTGAGTAAATTTAGTACCTCTTTGGTATAGGTAATGTAGGATAACGTGCTGATAGAATTGACACGAGTTCATTATTATCAACGACAGTTGAGCTGCATAGATATCGTCCTTGAGCTTCTTTTTTGGGTAAAGGGGAGTAATCCTGCACCCTGGTAAATATATTAAGACCAAAACGTTTAAGTACAAATGGAATGTGGCTGAAGTACCACATTAACCTCAAGCTAAAACAGCTTGATAAACAAACTAACCTAGAGCTTATGACATGCCAAAAGCTCTTGACAACTCTAGAATCAAAAAGAACCTAGAACAAGAAACAGAAACTAAACAAGCTAACCAGCAGCATCCGTGAAATATGAACTCCCACCTTTAGCAAAGTTAGGGAATAAATTAGCTGATTCATCATACATGTTATCCACACAATCATCATCACCATCTTCTTCAGTAGCTAAAGCATCATAGGGATTGGATGTAGACACTTCACCTCCCTTAGAGGAGGGATCTATAGACTTCAACTTAGAAGACGAAGTAGGCACATTATTAGTAGCTCCCTTCTTGGGTTCACTAGGAGCCTTCTTAGGCTCATACCTGACAGTCTGCTTAACAGACGTACCAAACTGACTCCCTAAACCAGACTGGCCTTTACCTTTTTTCTTCTTACGACTCACCTTTTGGAAACCATCATTAGCATGCATAGCAGCAGGAGGAACCACAGTATGAGTAGTAACAACCGGAGGAGTAATCTCTTTTTTAGCACAATTCTCATGGATGTGACCAAAAATCTTACATGTAGTGCACCTAGGAGGCCTCCATTCATATTCAACTCGGATAGATTCATTAGAAAACCCATCCCCTGTAAGAGAGGGGACACCAATAGTGATAACATCCACGAGCTCATCATCTGAACCCACTTCAATCAAACACCGAGCAAAACTGCTTCTACCCCAAGAATCCTTACACATAGAGCTTGTGTAAGAATCCAACATAATAGGATTGCCAAGAAATGAAGCAATCAAGTTAATACCCTCATCTTCAAAAACTTGGATAGGCACATCATGCAGTTTAACCCATATCGGAATGCGAGTCAGCTCTTCCTTAAATACGCTAGTACCAATAGACCATTTCTTAAGGATGATTGGAGAGTTACGAATCATCCAAGGACCATCTTCCAAAAGAGATTCTAAACCAGCTTGAGTATCAAATTTAAAAAAGAAGAAACCTTTAGCATTCATCATTATCTTTTTCAAACCATACTTAGCTCAATTGTTTCTAACATAATAATCAACCACCGGAAACGCCATTCTCTTCCCAATAAAGTAGCCATATAAAGTGTGCTCAAGGCGTGCACTAACCTTTTCAACTACTCTACGTGGAATAGACACGTTAACTCCTTCACAAACAGCCTCATCAACCAAAGGACTAGACGTAGAGATAGGAATAGGTTGAGTACTTACCTCCACGTTAACATTAGGTGTAGTATCATTGCCATTACCATCAGAGTATGTTGCAGTAGACTTAGTAGCCGCCAGATATTCAGCTTTAAAAGCCTCAAACAAACCACTGACAGCAGCCTGAGCCATCTGAACAACATCATCATCCATTGTATCCCACATCGGATAGTTACCAGCATCCAAACCTTTAACGAAAGCATCAATATCCTCTAAAGTTTTAAGAGATACGCCAAACAAAGTTTCAATAAGATCATGCTTACTCTTAAGAGAGGACTCCACGCCTGAATCATGTGAAGAACTAGAAACATGTGGAATCGGCTCCACATTAATTCCATGATTGGTTGCATTAGTATTTGCACCCAAGGAACCAATAGTCTTCACAACCGGTTCATCATTAACAACATTCCTATTAGATTTCTTAAGTTTTCTCATAGTCACATACGACAACGAGTTCGTCACTTCAACCGACCTTAAAAGTTCAGAAGCACTAAGTTCATCAACATTAACATCAACATTACCCAACTTTTCCATCTCTCTCAAACCCTCAAACTAATCAAAACGAATTAGAAACCAGCAGCAAGCACAACCAATCAAAACCAATAAAACCCTAACTAAAAGTTAGGGTTTAACACACAACCACAACCTCCTAACCACCAGCCATAATCGATCCAATAGTAAATAATAAAAATTGAAAGCAGATCGAAATATAAAACCCCAAATAAATCACTAATCGCAAAAGAAAGTGGTAGAATCGATTAAACCAAAACCCTAATAATCGTAAGATATATAGAGGAGATTAAACCGACCTAAACAATAAGGATGTTATGCGATTAGGATGATAAAGATTAGAATGCGATCAGGTTTAGAAGTCGACCCAAAGAACCCTAACAATCGTTTATAACAAAAAAACCCTAAACCAACGATTCAATTCAGCAGAGATGATTAGAATAGATGATATAACTCACTATTATAACCAAATCGTTGAAGAAAAACAATGGTAGAAGAGTAGATTTGGAGATCGTATAGTATAGGTTAGGGTTTCTTTTTAGTCGCCACTTTAGAGAGAGTTATTCTATAACTTTTTAGTCCTTGAGCTTCTTCACATTCATAGACTAGAATATGGCATAGAGCAACATCATTTATATGTACATATCCCATCCTTCCATGACTTTCAAACCTCTCTGTTTCACCTGCTTCGTTCAAAAGATCCAAAAACATGTGTATTTATCTATACCATTATTTATACATGGTTTTTATCATATGGAAATTATAACATGGCTTTATAAATTTTACCTTGAAGCAAGCCCAAGATATCCGAAGCTGTTGAACATAAAGTAGGAGGTAGGCTCGGTCCAACAACAAATCCAGGAAGAACCGTCACTAGATTAATCTGGTTCTCGTTACAGAAGTCCCATGCTGCTTTTTCTGCCAAGGTTTTCGAAAGTGAATACCATCCATTGAGTTTTTTACAATATTCAGCCGAGCTCCAAGACGACTCATCCAAAGGTGTTTCGGGATCTAAATTTGGTCTTACTCTGACCGCGGAAGTGGATGAGGTGAGAACCACTCGTTTCAATGACGGGTTCTTTTTACATGAACGTAAGACATTAAGTGTTCCGTCAAGAGCTGGCTTTAACATGTCCTGAAAAACCCGTGCATATTTTAGGAAAGATATATATGGCTCTATGGATTATTAGAGTTTGAGCATACAAACATACCGGAGTAGGTTGTCCAAGAACCAGGGAAGCCATGTGAAAGACACCCTCACATCCCATGATTGCATTATCAAAGCTTCCATCTTCTGTTAATTCAGCTTTTACTAAACGGAGCCTCTCCTTTGCCCCTTGTAGGCTCCATAAGTGAGCTACTTTCGTGTCATTTCCTACCAAATTTAAACCACAAAATAGGATCAGTCAAGTAGCATGTTCCATATGCATAATTAAAGTGAAGCTGAGAACACACATACCAGGGTCTCTAACAGTGCCGACGACATGATAGCCGGATAACAGGAGTTGCTTGATAAGCCAAGAAGCCAGAAAACCTGATGCACCTGTTACACACACATTTCCTTGAGCCATTTCCTTTTTAGAGGCTTATTAATGTGATTTTGTTAGATAAATAGTTGCAAAGCGTTACAAGGCCGGTGTGGTAGCTACATATAGATAACTAAGACTGCACGAATAGCCGCGCAAAATGACGTGTATAGTGACAAATAATTATACTTGTGAAATCGTGATTTTAGTTTGACCTTTGATGCAAAACTTACGGATTTAATTTTAGTCATTATGAGAAATCATGAGATAAAAACAAAAAATGATAAAAGTTTAAGGATTAAACATTTAAAATATTAATTTAGTTGTAGATCATGTTACCGGGGTTACCTAGGTTTCCGACTTGGCATTAAGAGCCGACTAATCCCAAGGTGACTACCGTTTTAGATAGCCCAGAGTCGGCGCAGATGAACTTTTGTGGCCACAAATGAATTAATTTTTTCCCCGTTGGATTCGAACCCTTGACCTCCGATTTGGAAGGCTGGTATTCTTATCGTTGGATCACCAATCAAGGGTATAATAGTCCACTAACATTACTCAACTTTAAGTTTGTAAGTTTTAAGAAATATCATTCAATATCTATAAGAGCAACCGTGTAAATTGATATTAAAAGAGAAACCATTTGTGTGTGTGTGTCTATATATATATATATATATATATATATTAAATTGATAAACACGTAGAGATTGACTAATATTAAAAACTTGTCATTTAAGAAGTTGGCATTTTGATAGTAGTAGAGATTTGATATTGATACAGCAACCGTTGACTTAAACTTATTTTGAAATAGGAAAAATAAAATAGTAAAATTTGCCATTTAATCATTTAAGTTTAAGAGGTATTGATACTTGGGAATTGCGCCCTCGCAACAGGTTTTACCTCTCAAAGGATCTTGAGAAACTTACAACCCCCACCAGGCAGTATACCTGATCATTGTACTATAGTATAGTGACAAGTACCGGGGGATTGATCGTTCAACTCAGGAATAAAGTCGCTAGAATTAGAAAGCCTACTAAACTAGGTCTAGATGTGAGGGATGATTCTTTTTATATTTTTTTATATTTTGTAAAAGCAAGTAAAATCCCGGGTTTTGAAGGAGTGGGCGGAATTAGTTGATAGTCAACTAACCCAATTAACTACTAATGCAAAAATAAAATAAAAGAAATGAAAATTAAACTATTATACTAATGTGGTGGAAACAATAATGAGGAAAGTTGTGTTTACTTAGATTTCATTACTCCCTAGATATCTTTTACAGGTTGATTAGCTTGTTACAATTGCATGGATGACGGGTTATATTCCTTAATACTAGTCGTAGGGCCGTGTACAATATTCCCTAACTCTATAAGATCCTACTTCACTCCTATGTCGAGCCGTTAGAAGCTCCTAACATGGGATCATTAGAATTCTCTTACGCATTAAATACAACCAAGAATCGTAGTACACCTCCGATCATGTTTCTTAAGATGTTCAAGCAAGTTACCAATGGAAGTCTACCAGTTTTCTTAAGCCTAACATCGAATACAATCATCCGTAACAATTATAAACAAACAATCAACCCATAATCAAAATCTAGGTTTCAGTACATCTAAGCAAACACAATAAAAATCTAGCCTAGCATGTTAAAGAGAAGACAAGCGTAAGATATAATCAAACAACAAATAGACATATTAAATAATTTGGTAAAGTACTTATCTTCAATTGAACATGGAAGAATCAAGGGGTTGAAACCCTTGAAAAAGCTGTAAAATTCGTCTTAGGGTTTATGCCCTAATATCCCACACAAAGTTCCACACTAATGAATTAAAATTAGAAAACTATATATAGATTTTACACTTTGACGGCGTCACATTATAGCTTGTGACGCCGTCAACTCGCCGCCATGATGAAATTCGTATTGCCTAGATCCACTTTTGACGCCGTCATGTAGGAATGAGCTCTGGGCCGTCATGTGTGTTTGGACCCTGACGGCCTTGGTGACGCCGTCAGGCCAATAAGCTTAAAAACTTTCTGGGCTGTCACGTTATAAGTTCCACATCCACCTATTTTATCACTCTTGACGCTGTCACTAGTAAACTCTTGACGTCGTCAGGTATTGTTCTCGCAAGAAAATTTGAGACTTTGCCGTTTTCTTCACTTTTATGCTCAAAAAACGTTCAAAATGCTTCCTTTTTCAGATTTCTCCTCAAAAGTACCTAAAATGACAAAAAGAACGATTTAGGGCAATAATTGATCAAATAATCTCGAATTTGGGCTTAAATGACCCCTTAAAAGCGGTACACTTTTCGCCTCATCAGGTATTATAGGCAATCAACATTACTCAAAGTTTAAGCATTTTAAATTTAAAGAATGCATATACATGCATTATAAGTAATAGAGAAGAGATAAATTAAGTTAAGTTAAGCCACATAAAGTAGCGGATCGAAAATTTTGAGTAGGCTTTGATAAAAGGCTTTAAGTTGGGTTTTAGAAAATGTTTTGAGTTGGCTAAGAGGCTTTGAGATGAGTTTTATAAAAACATTTTGAGTTGGATTTTATAAAAGTCTTTGAGTTGAGCTTTATAAAATGTTTTGAGTTAGCTGAGAGGCTTTGAGTTGAGTTTTATAAAAATGTTTTGAGTTGGGTTTTATAAAACGGGGCTAGATATTTTGACACAATCTCCCTAAGTTTTATAAAATGTTTTGCACCTGTTACACACACATTTCCTTGAGCCATTTCCTTTTTAGAGGCTTATTAATGTGATTTTGTTAGATAAATAGTTACAATGTGTCACAAGGACGGAGTGGTAATTATATATAGATAGCTAAGACTACAAGAATACTCGCACAAACGACGGTGTATAATGATAAATAATTATACTTGCAAAATCGTGATTCTAGTTTGATCCTTGATGCAAATCTAACGAGTTTAATTTTAGTCATTACGAGAAATCATGGGTTAAAAACAAAAATGATAAAAGTTTAAGGATTAAGCATTTAAAATATTAATTTAGTTGTAGATCATATTACCGGGTTACCTAGGTTTCCGACTTGGCATTACGAGCTGACTAATCCTGAGGCGACTACCCTTTTGGATAGCCCAGAGTCGGCGCAAGTGAACCTCAGTGGCCATAAGAGGATTAATTTTCTTCCCGTTGGATTCGAACCCTTGACCTCCGCTTTGGAAAGCTGGTATTCATACCGCTGGGTCACCAATCAAGAGTATAATAGTCCACTAACATTATTCAACTTTAAACTTGTAAGTTTTAAGAAATATCATTCAATTTTTATAAGAGCAACCATGTAAATTGGTATTAAAAGAGAAACCGTGTGTGTGTGTGTGTGTGTCTATATATATATATATATATATATATATATATATATATATATATATATATATATATATATATATATATATATATATATATATATATGTATATATATATATATATATTACATTGATAAACACGTAGAGATTGACTAATATTAAAAACTTGTCATTTAAGAAGTTGAAATTTTGAAAGTAATAGATTCTGGTATTGATAGAGCAACCATTGACTTAAACTTGTTTTGAAACAGAAAATAAAATAGTAAAATTTCTCATTTAAGCGTTTAAGTTTAAGAGGTATTATAGGCAATCTACATTACTCAACTGTAAGCATTTCAAGTTTAAAAAATGCATATGCATGCATATAAGTAATAGATAAGAGATAAATTAAGTTAAGTCAAGCCACATAAAGTAGCATATCGAAAATTTTGTGTTAGAGTCGGTATGCATTTGGGGTAAAACTTTAAAAAGTTTTTAAAAATATACAATTTGTATGTCCACCACTGCCATATAGGGACACAACAAGGACATAATTTGATGCATTTACGAAAAATTATACAAAAGGAGGAACACAATTTTTTTTTTTTGACCAACTGCATTTAGGCAAAATCGAAGTTTTTAACAATAGTTCACACTACGGCGCAAAATTTAATGGGTGTCTTGGGACCCCCGGGACCTACCCTAGTTTCATCCCTAGTCATACGCATGTGCATACCTTTTGCCTAAACAACCCTCTTAAGTATGTTCGTCACTACGTCATTATCTTGTGAGGATGGTTTATTTTTTAGCCAATACTAGAAAACATCTCACGTATTTCGCCTAATGTAACACCCCAAAATCGAGTTTTAGGTATTTCATTGCGAGTATGCCACTGGATAAGTTTGACTGGAACTTTATAAGTTGAAGAATTTACGTTATTGGTTAGTCAAACCCGTTAGCCAAAATATAAGTCAAGATATATGTTATATGTAATATGGTTTTAGAAAATACAATGTGTCAAAATTTGACGGATTAGGCCTAAAGGGACTAAAAGTGTCAATTGGCCAAAGTTCTAACTAACTAGATATATCCTAGACAATATCTTAAGATTTTATACATATTTCTATGCTCTCCTGGGGTGTTTGTGTGTGTCGGTTTCAAAGAGAAAAAGGAGGGACGAGCTAAAGAAATAGAGTGGGAAAATGGTCATTTGAAGAAGAGTTAAGGTTCTAATCAAAGAGACGAGACCTAACTATGTTCTAATGAAAGTAAGTAATCCCTTATTGTGTTGAATTGATGAATTTATGAATTAAGGTTCTTGAGTTCCAAATTGGGTTTTAGGGCAATACTGTTCATGAAAACTCGAAACTATTAGTGACAACCGGTGATTTTTTAAACTTATTTTAATAATCAATTATATTTATTATTACCTATTTTAAATTTTTGAGCTTTTTAGAAACTATTTGGTTTGAAAATGAATGGTTATCTCTCAGAACGTGAAAACCGCACACAACACATATCGGCACAACCGTAACTCAATAAGCATTTTAATGTGATTATTACACTATTTATGAGAATCTAGTAGTGTGAATACTCATTTTTCGTGGAAAAAAATATTTGGAACGCAATGGCATAATTTTCGTGTATTAAATCGATCGTTACCGAGCCTTAAAAATCCCCGAACCTCAAAATCACAAAAGTTTACAAGAATTGCAACAATGGCCCTTGTGTGATATTTACCCCACCTCCCCTAGACTTCCATGAGCTTTTCATTTTGATTTCTATGTTTTTGAGTATAAATAGATAAGTACTAGGGTTTCCGTCCCCTTTCTTTCACTCACCTAACCCTAATACTCTCACACTCCCTATCCTCTCTATCAGGTCACCAGAGCTGCCACCACCACATGTCACCGCTATACGCCACCACTCCCACGCCGCCATCACCATCGTTTGGAGACCAAGGAAGATCATTGTTACACCCAAAACCGAGTTTTAATTATTTAACGAAAATACCATTGGAATAGTTTGATTAAGACTTTTATGAGTCGGGAGACTAGATATGATTGGTTAGTCAACTGATGTTAAGTTGAAGTCAACCCAATAGTCAACTAATAGTCAAAGAATATGTAATGTGATTATAGAAAATATGTTGCATAGACCTAAGGGATTAAAGTTGACAAGTGTTAAATGAGTTATAAAGTTAAGTGTGGCCAAAGTAAAAGAAAAGAAGCTTGAAGGACCAAAGGTGTCATTTGGTAGATGACTTTGTTACAAAGAAAGTCCTAACTAGAAATCTCCAGGATATACACATTTCATAATTATCTAGGAGGGTGTTGTGGGTGTCGGTTTTAGAAGAGAAAAGGGGGGGAAGAACTAAGCTTGATGATCTTGGAAGAAGAAGCTAAGGATTTCATATCAAGGGTTAGGCCTTAATAATGATCTTTCCCACAACTAAGTAACCTTTCTATCTTGATTCATGAGGTTAAGGTTTATGAGTAAGCGGGAATTCATCGTATGATCAAGATATGATTGTATGATGATTAAGAATGGAAGATGGGTAAGTTTATAATGGGTTATATAAGCCCTTGTTGATGATGTTAATTTGATGTATTATTAGGTCTTGAGTTTTAATGGTGAAGAATGATGATGATGATGATGATGGGGAATGATAAAATGATGATGATGTTCTTATTAGACTTACCTTAGAATCAAGGTAAGTAAACTTGTTATAATGTAATGTTGTAATGATTTTATACATTATGTGTTATGTAATTTGTTAGGATAATTCAATGATTGAATATATGTGCTAATGTATGTGCTTAAGTAAAAGTGTGTATGAGATTAGTTTGGCAAGGCTAGTCATGAGGAGTTAGTCAAGGGTGGATTAGGCTAAGGTATATTTATGTTTTGATTGATAAGGAATGTTGATGTTTAATGTGGATTAATGTATGTGTTAATGTTTAAGGTTGTAATGTATTAATGGGTTATGATGCTTAATGTGTGATTGATTTATGATGTTGTATTATAATCGCTTTACTTACTAAGTTTTATGTTTACGGTTTTAAGGAAAACTAGAAGGGGGTTGAATATTTTACGTCTTTTTCGAATTGTTATAAAAACTATGTTTACTTTTATATGGAATCAACACTTGCACAATATGAACAATTATAGCTATGTATGAAAATAACAAAGTAAGTAAATTAGTAAGTAAGAGATGGAAAGATCAAACCGCGACACAAAGGATTTATAGTGGTTCGGTTACTGATGAGGCGAAAAATGAAGCTTTTTTAAGGGGCCATTTAAGCCCGGATTCGAATTTATTTGATCAAATATTGCCCTAAATCATTCCTTTTGTCATTTTAGGTGCTTTTGGAGTGAAATCTGGAAAAGGAAGCATTTTGGACGTTTTTGGAGCATAAAAGTGAAGAAAACGGCAAAGTCTTAATTTTTCTTGCTGGAAACAGTACCTGACGGTGTCACAAGATCCTTAATGACGGCGTCAAGAGCAATACAAGAGGTGGAAGTGGATGGTGCACATGACGATCCAGAAAGTTTTGTACTAAGGACATGACGGCGTCACCCAAGGCTGTCATGGTCCAAATATTAGTGACAGCCCAGATCAAAATCACACATGACGGTATCAAAAGTGGATCTAGGCAATCCGATTTCATTATGGGCGGCGAGTTGACGGCGTCACAATTTTCTTCTTGACGCCGTCACCCTGTAAAATCTATATATAGTTTTCCAATTTTCATTCATTAGTGTGTAACTTTTTAGGGTGTAACTTTGGAGAAAAACCCTAGTCCGATTTTCACATCTTTTTCAAGGGTTTTTACCCTTTGAAACCTTTCATGTCAATTTGAGATAAGTACTCTTTCAATTCAATCAATATGTCTATGTGTTGTTTGAATATATCTTACGCCTGTCTTCAATTTAACATGCTAGGCTAGATTTCTTTTGTGTTTGCTTAGATGTAGTGAAACCTAGATGTTAATTATGGGTTGATTGTTTGTTTATAGTTGTTACGGATGATTGTATTCGATGTTAGGCTTAAGAAAATTGGCAGACTTCCATTGGTAACATGCTTGAACGTCTTAAGAAACATGATTAGAGGTGTACTATGATTTTTTGTTGTATTTAATGCTTAGGAGAATTCTAATGATCCCATGTTAGGAGCTTCTAACGGCTCGACATAGGAGTGAAGTAGGATCCTATAGAGTTAGGGAATACTGTACACGGCCCTACGACTAGTATTAAGGAATACGACCCGTCATCCATGCAATTGTAACAAATTATCAACCTGTAAAAGATATCTAGGGAGTAATGAAACCTAAGTAAACACAACTTTCCCCATTATTGTTACACCACATTAGTATAATTAGTTTCATTTCATTTTTGTTATTTTATTTTGATTGCATCTTTAGTTATTCGGTTAGTTGGCTAGCAACTAATTCCGCTCACTCTTCCAAAAACCGAGATTTTATTTGCTTTCATAAAATATAAAAATACAAAAAGAATCATCCCTCACCTTTAGACTTAGTTTAGGAGACTTTTTAATCCTAGCGACACTATTCCTGAGTTGAACAATCAATCCCCCGGTACTTGTCACTATACTATACTACAACGATCAGGTACACTGCCTGGTGGGGGTTGTAAGCTTCTCGAGATCCCTCGAGAGGTAAAGCCTGGTGCGATTCCCACGTATCAAGTTTTTGGCGCCGCTGCCCGAGGAATAGTTATTGTCTAGGTTAGGATTTCTTTTTATTAGGTCTACTTGCTAGATTCCTATCTAGTAAGATTTTATTTTTATTTTTAGGTTCTCTTTAGTCTATCTTATTTCTTCGTGTCTTTGTTCGTAACCTTTACCATCCGACATCATGGAAGGTGGTAACATCTTTGAACCCATCAACCCACCACAACAAAACCACCCACAAAACCCACCACTAGCAAACCAACCCCTTAGGCCCCGAACCTTAGGAGAGTATTCCCGTCCTAGCCACCAAGTCTATCGAAACACTGTTGAGCTCACTCAAGGAGCCAATGTGTCCCCCTTGCGATCCGACACCATCCGATTGGTGCAAAGTGGATGTGCATTCCATGGACTTCATTCCGAAGATCCTAATCAACATCTCAAGGATTTCCTTAAAAGCGTAGATTCTATAGACCTTGATGTTACAACTAGAGAGTCGACCCGATTACGCCTATTCTAATTCTCTCTAAGTGATCAAGCTAGTCAATGGCTTGAACGTTTACCCGCGGGATCCATCACCTCATGGGATGATCTTACCACTCGTTTCCTTGCTCAATTTTTCCCACCGGGGAGAACTACCAAGCTTAGAAATGATATCTTGATGTTCCAACAACGTCAAGGTGAAACTCTATATGAAGCATGGACTTGTTTCAACGACTTACTCCAAAAAGTCCCTCATCATGGCACAGATCTTTGGCTCCAATTCCAAATCTTCTATGACCATATCGATCTCTCTACAAGGCGAACCATTGACCAATCGACCGGTGGCAAGCTACGCGATCTAAGTGCGGAAGAATCATGGGAACTCATAGAAGATCTTGCTCTCTATGATAACGAAAGTTGGAATGATCCCCGTGATTTGAACAAAATGGTCAAGGCAATATCTTTGCCTTCGAACAATTCTAGCACTCCCGACCGTAGGATCATGGAACTTGAGGACCAAGTCAAGTTTCTCATGAAATCCTACGAAGCTCCAAAGCCTTCAAGCCAAGTGAACAAAATCACTTCTTCATGCGAATTATGTAGTGGTCCCCATGATACTCGTGATTGCGTAGAACTCCCCGAACAAGCTTTTGCAGACTACGCATCCTCGTGTACCGACGAAGCGGGAGACAAGTGGTACAATTTCAAACCCGAGCCAAACCCTTACGGTGATTCCTACAACCCTTCTTGGAAAAATCACCCAAATCTTAGGTGGAAACAAAACCAAAATAATTCTTCCAATCTGCCTAATCGTTACCAACCAAAAGGTCCACCCGCTAACCGTACTTTCAACAACAATCCTTCTAATAACTATGGTAGTACCAATAATCTTGAAGGATTGATGTCCAAGTTCATGGCATCTCAAGAAGCTCGCATATCTAAGTTTGAAGCCGATTTCAAACAAAAGCAAAGCGAGATGACCACCAAAATAGACACATTGTTGAAAGTTCTCAATGACCGAGAAATGGTAGCACTCCCAAGCGACACGGTCAAGAACCCGAAACTAAACATTAATGCCATATCATTGGTTTTGTCACCTACTTCTTGTCTGCAATACTATTCGGTCAAATCAATGAGCACGTGTTTCAAGCAAACCCAAATTCTTCAAAAGGACCAATTGAATAAAGCATCTGATGTCAAACCGGTCAACAACATAGTTGAAACACCTCCTACACAAGACCTTGACAATGAATTCAAGGAGCTCCACCTTGAACGCCCCATCATTGATGTCTTAGCCCGTGCTCCCTACTATAGTGTCCTACTAGAAAAATATGAGAAATTTAAATTAGGTAAAAATGGGACCGCCTTCGTTCAAAAAAAGTTGCCTAAGAAGCTTGATGATCCGGGTATATTTGTTTTGCCTTGTAAGATAGGAAAATCCGAAGCTTTCGACACACTAGCCGACTTAGGATCAAGCCCAACTTGATTCCCTTGTCCCTTTTTACCACTCTTAAGCTAGGAAAGTTAGAGGAGACAGAAGTACTAATTGGTCTAGTGGATGGAAGTATTGCCCATCCGGTTGGAATGATCAAAGATGTAGTGGTTCACGTAGGAAAGTTAACTATTTTAGCGGATTTTCACGTCCTAGATATGGTTAGTGATACAACATGCCCATTGTTAGTAGGATGAGGATTTTTAGCAACCTCTAGTGCCATGATAGATTGTAAGGAGTCTAAGATAGCGGTAGGAGAGGGTGATACTTGGTCGGTTTACGATGTTAGGAAGCATAGCTACGATTGTGAGGACGAACCGACACCACATTGGGTATAGATGAATAGGAGACCATCTAGATATGGGCCTTGGATAGAAAGAAACTTTATAGGACCTCAATGCCCATTCTATCTAGAAAAAGATTTCATCGATAAAACACATTCGGTGGAACAACTCATAGCTAGAGATGAGGAACTAGACCCTTTTGAGGATCCCCTAGTCTTTAGGAAAATGATTGAGTTCTTATGCGTAATGCCCATTAACATAGAGATGAACACGTATAAGAGAGAAGGGGATAAGTGTAAATGGAAGTGGGACAAGCCACCTAAGGAAGGTAACGGATCATGGCATATGAAGATGATTTTATATGATCCGGATGGAGAAAAGTTTGAAAGGTCATACCGTACCAAGAAAACCGATAGGAAGTTGAAACCCAAGTTTGATCCCAAAGATGTCCTCAATGAGGAGCTCACCCATATAGGATAGCCCATGACCTTGAGTCTAGCTACAATACTCGTAAAAGAAAGAAAAGCGCTTTTTGGGAGGCAACCCATGTTTTGTGTGATTTTTAATTGTTTAATGTTATTTGCTTCTGTATGCATGCTTTGTTTTTATTGTTGGTAGATCATGATTCAAATTAAAATTGTGAACATGCTTTATTTTGTCGTTTAACTTCATCTTAACTTCATATAAAGGTATTTTGCAAAAGATAAGTGTAAAGGGAAACCCCAAATTTGTTTCTAAGAAAAAAATTGATCATGATTCTCCACAATATTAAATGAACATGTGTATTAATATTTGTTAGAGTCAAATGCTTGTATCGAGTTATAATGATGTTTTGCAGGATTTTCCAGGAAGTAGGACATAAGTTTTTCCAGAAATTTTACGGAAACTTAGCGTAAAGATTTCTGCAGGTCACTTCTGACGGCGTCATGAATTAATTCTTGACGGCGTCATGTGTAAAATTCTGGAAATTTTGCGAGTTTTGGTTTTCTAACAGAGTCTTAAACTTTTTGTTAATTCTTTAGTTTTATAGGAAATCTGCAAACATTCATTCCACAAGCATTATATCTTAATTTGTTTTCTAGGACTTGTTAGTATATATAGATTGCCGCCGATTTTATGTGAGGTTTCCTTGTTTGTTTTCTCAGGTTTAACAAGTTACATATGACAAGAAGATGATTTATTTTTCTGGAAGGGAAGCTTTGAATGTTCATTTTCTTGGAGGAAGATCTAACCTTGTTACCACACTATTCACACCGAACGAATCAAGATATTATTTGCTTTCATTCTTTTACCTATTTCACTTTTACATTCTTTAATTGAACATTGAAGACAATGTTCATCTTAAGTGTAAGGGGAGGGTAAATGATGATACCTTATAGGATACTATTGCACTTGAGTTTGTTTGTTTGATGGTAGGTGTGTAATAAAACTAAGAGAAATACTTGTTAGTGTAATTTTAGCGCCAAATTTAAAAATTTTTACAACATTTAGGAGTGAAACTTTAGCCTTAACAAGCGTCTCATGGATAGGATTTGTATGACTAGTACGAAACCGTATCATTCAAAAAAAAATTTCACCCAAATATGTGAGGTTCGCCTTTAGATTTGATAGGAAAAGCATTCACTATTAGTGCTTATGAGTGTACCGGTAGCATTTAGATTCTAGAACTTGCGTTAGTGATGCATCCCGAGACCGCTAGTGAGACTACATTCGTGTAGTAGGATTTACTACATAATAAGAGGCATTAGAATCACCCTTGTGTTAAACCCGTATGATAATTACTTGACCATTTAAGTCATATTACTTGGCTAGTAAAGTCAATTAATTTTTCCCACACCTTAGCGTTGTACTCATTTTTAGTACACGAAACCCCTAGTACACCCCTCCGAGCCTATCTTTTCATTTCTACCTTTAAGCATCTTACTTAAAGGAAGAATTTGTTACAACCCATCCAAATGTGAACCCAAATCGCCTTAGCCTTCCGTGTATGCACTCATCTTTAGTGCATTATTGTTACATGTTTAAACCCTTAGTTAATTATCTAATTGATTACATGGTTGCTAAGTTGAGTCATATCTTGTACATATTGTTTTGGGACGATTGGGACTCATGGGTAAACCCTAAACCCTAGTACTTGTGTTATGAAGTAATGGGAAAGAACATCATTTATTACCCCCCATATGTGCGTTAATCTTAAAAGTACTCCAAGTGTTTTGATTATCTTGATTCGAGTCATTAGATTAGTTTATTGTAAAGTATGTAAAAATTTAAGTGTAAGGGGAATGTACATTCCCTATGATGTATTATTTTGGATGGTAGGGTAAGATTGTATGCAAAAAAAAATAAAAAAAATAATAAATAAATAAATAAATTAAGAAAAAGAAAAAAAAGAGAAAAAAACATACGGACTACCATCCCATTTCATTCTATGTTTATTTTATGTTTTTGTTATTTTTGATTTATTAGCTTAAGTCGAGTCTAGTCTTGGCTTAGCAACGCCATATTGTACATGTAATTAACCAAAATGATTAACTCGCCACCAGTAAATATTGCATTTATCCAACAAAACCGTGTACTCCATATCCCTACACCTAACGTTATAACCCTTTGAAAGACCTCTTTGATAGTTGATCCTAGGTTCTTACGCCAAGTGGTGGAGGTTTGATCCTTTCCCAAGCCTATGGTAATCTATTTGTTATGACAGGTAGTGAGAGATGTTTTCCATTTCCATATTGTGATATATACTTTATTACACCCGAGAGATGTGAGTATCTAAACACTATTTGTGAGGTGCTAGTGTATGACCTCCGTGCTTGCTTACGGTTTTACGGAAAACTAGAAGGGGGGTTGAATATTTTACGTCTTTTTCGAACTGTTATAAAAACTATGTTTACTTTTGTATGGAATCAACACTTGCACAATATGAACAATTATAGCTATGTATGAAAATAACAAAGTAAGTAAATTAGTAAGTAAGAGATGGAAAGATCAAACCGCGACACAAAGGATTTATAGTGGTTCGGCTACTGATGAGGCGAAAAATGAACAATTTTTAAGGGGTCATTTAAGCCCGGATTCGAATTTATTTGATCAAATATTGCCCTAAATCGTTCCTTTTGTCATTTTAGGTACTTTTGGAGTGAAATCTGGAAAATGAAGCATTTTGGACGTTTTTAGAGCATAAAATTGAAGAAAACGGCAAAGTCTTAATTTTCCTTGCTGGGAACAATACCTGACGGCTTCACAAGATCCTTAATGACGGCGTCAAGAGCAATACAAGAGGTGGAAGTGGATGGTGCACATGACGATCCAGAAAGTTTTTTACTAAGGACATGACGGCGTCACCCAAGGCCGTCATGGTCCAAATATTAGTGACGGCCCAGAACACAATCACACATAACGGCGTTAAAAGTGGATCTAGGCAATCCGATTTCATTATGGGCGGCGAGTTGACGGCGTCACAATTTTTTTCTTGACGCCGTCACCCTGTAAAATCTATATATAGTTTTACAATTTTCATTCATTAGTGTGTAACTTTTTAGGGTGTAACTTTGGAGAAAAACCCTAGTCAGATTTTCACAGCTTTTTCAAGGGTTTTTACCCTTTGAAACCTTTCATGTCAATTTTAGATAAGTACTCTTTCAATTCAATCAATATGTCTATGTGTTGTTTGAATATATATTACGCTTGTCTTCAATTTAACATGATAGGCTAGATTTCTTTTGTGTTTGCTTAGATGTAGTGAAACCTAGATGTTAATTATGGGTTGATTATTTGTTTATAGTTGTTACGGATGATTGTATTCGATGTTAGGCTTAAGAAAACTGGCAGACTTCCATTGATAACATGCTTGAACGTCTTAAGAAACATGATCAGAGGTATAGTATGATTTTTGGTTGTATTTAATGCGTAGGAGAATTCTAATGATCCCATGTTAGGAGCTTCTAACGGCTCGACATAGGAGTGAAGTAGGATCCTATAGAGTTAGGGAATATTGTACACGACCCTATGACTAGTATTAAGGAATACGACCCATCATCCATGCAATTGTAACAAATTATCAACCTGTAAAAGATATCCATGGAGTAATGAAACCTAAGTAAACACAACTTTCCCCATTATTGTTACACCACATTAGTATAATTAGTTTCATTTCATTTTTGTTATTTTATTTTGATTGCATCTTTAGTTATTAGGTTAGTTGGCTAGCAACTAATTCCGCCCATTCTTCCAAAAACCGAGATTTTATTGGCTTTCATAAAATATAAAAATACAAAAAGAATCATCCGTCACCTTTAGACTTAGTTTAGGAGACTTTCTAATCCTAGTGACACTATTCCTGAGTTGAACAATCAATCTACCGGTACTTGTCACTATACTATACTACAACGATCAGGTACACTACCTGGTGGGGGTTGTAAGCTTCTCGAGATCCCTCGAGAGGTAAAGCCTAGTGCGATTCCCACGTATCAGCTACGAAGCATGATGAGGCGAAAAATGAACCACTTTTAGGGGGTCATTTAAGCCCGGAATTGAATTTATTTGATCAAATATTGCCCTAAATCGTTCCTTTTGTGATTTTAGGTACTTTGGGAGTGAAATCTGGAAAAGGAAGCAATTCGGACGTTTTTGGAGCATAAAAGTGAAGAAAACGCCAAAGACTTAATTTTCCAAGCTGGGAACAGTGTGTGACAGCGTCAAGAGTACTTTCCTGACGGCGTCAAGAGTAAAGATCATGACGACCCAGTACAGAAATGAAGGCGTCACAAAGTAGAGCGTCAAGAGTTAAATACGTGACGGCCTGGAAATGTGGATAACATGACGGTGTCAGATGTAGATCAAGGCAGTCCGAGAATTCTTTTGGCGGCGAGATGACGGCGTCACAAGGTTGTTCTTGTCAGCCTCTATTATCTATATATAGTTTTCTAATTTTCATTCATTAGAGAGTAACAAGTTTGGAGAAACCCTAAGGCCGAACCATATACGTATTTTACAGCTTTTTCAAGGGTTTTCAGCCCTTGAACCCTTACATGTGTTATTGAGATAAGTATTCTTTTAATTCAATCAATATGTCTATGTGATGGTTGTCTGTATCTTGTGCTTGTCTTGATTCCACCATGCTAGGCTAGATTTATCTTGTGTTTGCTTAGATCTAATGAAACCTAGATGTTGATTATGTGTTGATTACTTGTTTATGGTTGTTTTGGATGAATGATTTCAATGTTAGGCTTAAGAAAACTGGCAAATCTCCAAATGATAACATACTTGAACGTCTTAGGAAACATGAACCGATGTGTACTAGGTTTTATTTTTTGTATTTAATGCATGAGTAAATTCTAATGATCCCATGTTAGGAGCTTCTTAGCCGGCTCGACATAGGAGTGAAGTAGGCACTCATAGGATTGGGGAATTAAGTACGCCACCCCATGAATGGTATTAAGGAATACAATCCGTCATCCACGCAACTATAACAAGTAATTAACGTGTAAAAGATATCTAGGGAGTGGTGAAATCTAAGTAAACACATTTCTCCACTTATTGCTCACAACCTTAGTTTAATATAGTTTATTTTCATTTTTAGTATTTTATTTTGATTGCATCTTTAGTATTGGGTTAGTTGACTAGCAACTAATTCCGCCCAAATCCTTCAAACCCAAGATATTTACTTGCTTTATAAAAAATATAAAAATACAAAAAAGAATCATCCTTCATCTCTAGAACTAGTATTTAGGTTTTCTAATCCTAGCGACACTATTCCTAGCTGAACGATCAATCCCCCGGTACTTGTCACTATACTATACTACAACGATCAGGTACACTGCCTGGTGGGGGTTGTAAGCTTCTCGAGATCCCTTGAGAGGTAAAGCCTGGTGCAGTCCCTACGCATCAAGTTTTTGACGCCGCAGCCCGGGGAATAGTTATTGTCTAGGTTAGAATCTCTTTTTATTAGGTCTACTTGCTAGATTCCTTTCTAGTAAGATTTTATTTTTATTTTTAGGTTCTCTTTAGTCTATCTTATTTCTTTGTGTGTTTGTTCGTAACTCTTCACCACCCGACATCATGGACAATGGGAACATCTTTGAACCCGTCATCCCACCACAACAAAACCCACCACTAGAACCTCTTAGGCCCCGAACCTTAGGAGAGTATTCCCGACCTAGCCACCAAGGCTATCGAAACACCATTGAGCTCACCGGAGCCAATGTGACCCCCTTACGATCCGACACCATCCGGTTGGTGCAAAGCGGATGTGCATTCCAAGGACTTCGTTCCGAAGATCCAAATCAACATCTTAAGGACTTCCTTAAAATCGTAGACTCCATAGACCTAGATGTTGCAACTAGAGAGACAACCCGATTACGCCTATTCCAATTCTCTCTACGGGATCAAGCTAGTCAATGGCTTGAGAGTTTACCCGCGGGATCCATCACCACATGAGATGATCTCACCAATCGCTTCCTTACTCAATTCTTCCCACCGGGGAAGACTGCAATACTTAGAAATGACATTTTGATGTTTGAACAACATCAGGGTGAAACCTTCTATGAAGCATAGGCTCGTTTTAAGGATCTCCTCCATAAGGTCCCTCACCATGGTATAAGCCTTTGGTTATTAGTTCAGATTTTCTACGACCATGTTGACTATCACACTAAACGTACAATTGATAGGGCCGCGGGAGGTAAACTGCGTGATAAGAACGCCAAGGAGTCCTGGGAAATTATTGAGGAGCTTGCCGCCGATAATCAAGAGATGTGGGAGTTTAATCATACGATAAAAGCGGCCATCAATGCAGTCTCAACATCTGGAGGGACCACCGAAATCCCCAATGAACTCCTATGCAAACTCGAGGCAAAAGTTGACTATTTTGAGGTAAGACAAAGGAGACCTTTAAGTCCTAGACGGGCTACTGTCAATTCTGTCTCAAAACCGACTTCAACACCATTATCAGAGTCACCCTCTAGAGAAAGTGTCGATACTTTTCAAAACTATGCCCCACCTTATTCCCCTCCCGAGGAGCTTAGCCCGGAGTTTGAAGCTAGAATGAGAGAATATATGGCAACTCATTCAGATCGGCTTGCTAGATTCGAGGAAGCAGTTTATAAGCAAAGAGAGGAAATGCAAGAGAAAATGAATGAGATGATGAGTCTATTGGAGGAGTATGCCAACCAGAGAACCCCCGAAAGAATGCTACTAAGGAAAGAAAGCATCACCCCCACTACCCAATTTGTTAATTCCATCACAATTGTCCACAAGGATAACGAGAAGGTAGAAGCCCTTAGAAAAGCCACCAAAATCCCAACCCTTGAGTCACTACCTGAAACATGATATAAACGAAAACACCATAACAAATTGGATAAAGGGTGACGGGCGTAACCAACCTTCCAAAAAGGGTTCTGAGAAAGAGGAAGGGGGAAAAGATGAGTATGATACATTACCTGGGGGGTCAATATTCGAGAGGCTATTGATACAAAAAGTGGCTACTAAGCAGATAGCGTGTGGGAACTTTGAGATACCAACTAGCATCGGGGATTTGAAATATCTTAGTGCTTTCGCCGACCAAGGATCGGAAGTAAATCTTATGCCCTTAACTATTTACATCCAACTAACGTCAAAAATGCCAGCACCCACTCGTGTAAGGTTATCCCTCGCTGGACACTCGTACGTATACCCCCTAGGAATCGCAGAAGATGTATTAGTTAATGTCGCAGGATTCATGTACCCCGTTAATTTTATGATCATCGATGATAAGGGAGATGGATGCATGTCAATAATCCTTGGGGCACCATTCCTCGCCACCGCTAGGGCCGTCATTAAGTAGGAAGGCAGGAAAATCGAGCTTAAATCTGGAAAAAGAAAGATTAGCTTCCCCATGACTCCGCGAAGTGGGCATGAGAATTTGAGTTGGAGAAAGCTCAAAAACAACATTGACACGACACCCATTCGTGTTCAAAATAAAATTCTTGCATGGGAGGCAAGAATCAAAAGCTACAAGGAGGCTAAATATGAAAGAAGCAAAAGCAATAAAGTCCATGTCGAGTTCGAACATGATCGACCAGCAGAAAGTCATGTACCATTCGAGGAAGGGAACTTGGTACTCTTAAGACACTTGGAACCAACAATACCACCAGATAAACCAAGTCCTTGGTGGTATGGGCCTTTCACAATTGAGAGCATGAGCCAAGATGGGATGGCTAACCTGAGAAGTAAAGTAGGTGGAGAGGTGATTGCAAGTATCGACAGGTTGAGGCACTACCACCACAATAGTAATGATCACAACTACATGGGGTACATCATCTCAAGGGATGAGGTCACGTAGTAACCCATGACCTTGAGTCTAGCTACAAGACTCGTAAATAAAGAAAAGCGCTTCTTGGGAGGCAACCCATGCTTTGTGTGATCTTATTTTGTTTGTTTGTTATTTGCTTCCGTATGCATGCTTTATTTTTATTGTTGGTAGATCATGTTTCTAAACTAAAAAGTGGAAATACTTTACTTTGTTGTTTTGGCCTAGTCTTAACTCCACCTAAAGGTACTTTTGCAAAAGAAAAGTGTAAGGGGAAACCCCAAACATGTTTTTAAGAAACAAACCGATCATGATTCTCCACAATATTAAGTGAACATGTATATTCGTATTTGTTAGAGTCAAATGCTTGTATTGAGTCATAATGAAGTTTTGCAGGATTTTCCAGGAAGTAGGACCAAGTTTTTCCAGAAATTTTCCGGAAACTTAACATAAGAATTTCTGCAGGTCACTTCTGACGGCGTCATGAGCTTGCTCTTGACGGCGTCACGTGTAAAAATCTGGAAATTTTATCAGTTTTGTTTTTCTAACAGAGTTTTAAAGTTTTTTTTTCTGAATTATTAAGTTTTATAATCTCCAGGAAATCTGCAAACTTCATTCCACAAGCATTATATCTTATTTTGTTTTCTAGGATTTAGTAACTTATGTAGATTGCCGCCAATTTTATGCGAGGTTGCTTTGTTTGTTTTTTCAGGATTTACAGGTTATGTATGACAAGAAGATGATTATTATTCTGGAAGGGAAGCTTTGATTGTTCATTTTCTTAGAGGAAGATTTAACCTGGCCACCTTATTATCCATACCGAGCGAATCAGGGGAGTATTTGATTTCATTTGTTTTACTTATTTCACTTTTACATTCTTTACTTGAACATTGGGGACAATGTTCATCCTAAGTGTAAGGGGAGGGTAAAATGATGATACCTTACAAATACACTTTCGCTTGAGTTTGTTTGTTTAAAAGTAGATGTGTAATAAAACTATGAGAAATACTTGTTAGTGCAATTTTAGCGCCAAATTTAAAATTTTTTACAACATTTAGGAGTGAAACTTTAGCCATAGCAAGCGTCTCATGGATAGGAGATTGTATGACTAGCACATAACCGTACTTTCAGAAAAATTTTTCACCCAAATATGTGAGGTTCGCCTTTAGATTTGATAGGAAAAGCATTTACTATTAGTGCTTATGAGTGTACCGGTAGTATTTAGATTCTAGAACTTGCGTTAGTGATACATCCCGAGACCGCTAGTGAGACTACATTCGTGTAGTAGGATTTACTACATGATAAGAGGCATTAGGATCACCCTTGTGTTAAACCCGTATCATAATTACTTGACTATTTAAGTCATATTACTTGGCTAGTTAAGTCAATTAATTTTTCCCACACCTTAGCGTTGTACTCATTTTTAGTACACGGAACCCCTAGTACACCCCTCCGAGCCTATCTTTTCGTTTCTAACTTTAAGCATTTTACTTAAAGGAAGAATTTGTTACACCCCACTTAAATGTACTCCCAAATCGCCTTAGCCTTCCGTGTATGCGCTCATTTTTAGTGCATTATTGTTATTTGTTAAACCCTAAGTTAACTTTCTAATTGATTACATGGTTGCTAAGTCGAGTCATATCCTTGTACATATTGTTTTGGGACGATTGGGACTCATGGATAAGCACTTATTTTATGGAGTAATGGAGAAGAATATCATTTATTACCCCCATATGTGCGTTAATCTTAAAAGTGCTCCAAGTGTTTTGATTTTCTTAATTTGAGTCATTAGATTAGTTTATTGTAAATATGTAAAAATTCAAGTGTAAGGGAAATTTTCATTCCCTATGATGTATTATTTTGGATGGTAGGGTAAGAGTGTATGCAAAAAAAAAAAAAAAAAAAAAAAAAAATTGAAATATCTAGAAAAAAGAAAAGAAAAGAGAAAAAACATACGGACTACCATCCCGTTTCATTCTATGTTTATTTTATGTTTTTGTTATTTTTCATTCATTAGCTTAAGTCGAGTCTAGTCTTGGCTTAGCAACGCCATATTGTACATGTAATTAACCAAGATTGTTAACTCGCCACCAGTAAAGACTGCCTATATCCAACAAAACCGTGTATTCCATATCCCTACACCTAACGTTACAACCCTTTAAAAGACCTCTTTGATAGTTTATCCTAGGTGCTTACGCCATGTGGTGGAGGTTTGATCCTTTCCCAAGCCTATGGTAATCTATTTTGCTATGACAGGTAGTGAGAGATATCTTCCGTTTCCATATTGTAATTTATACTTTATTACACCCGAGAGATGTGAGTATCTAAACACTATTTGTGAGGTGCTAGTATATGACCTCCGTGCTTGTCTTTGGTCTTTAGTGGAACGATTATTTGTTGTAATTACTTTTATATTAGTGTTAAATGACCCCTAACTTGTATTTTGACTAGAATAAAAGCGCATTTGCTTGAGGACAAGCAAATCTCAAGTGTAAGGGTATATGATGAGGCGAAAAATGAACCACTTTTAGGGGGTCATTTAAGCCCGGAATTGAATTTATTTGATCAAATATTGCCCTAAATCATTCCTTTTATGATTTTAGGTACTTTGGGAGTGAAATCTGGAAAAGGAAGCAATTCGGACGTTTTTGGAGCATAAAAGTGAAGAAAACGCCAAAGACTTAATTTTCCAAGCTGGGAACAGTGTGTGATGGCGTCAAGAGTACTTTCCTGACGGCATCAAGAGTAAAGATCATGACGACCCAGTACAGAAATGAAGGCGTCACAAATTAGAGCGTCAAGAGTTAAATACGTGACGGCCTGGAAATGTGGATAACATGACGGCGTCAGATGTAGATCAAGGCAGTCCGAGAATTCTTTTGGCGGCGAGATGACGGCGTCACAAGGTTGTTCTTGACGCCGTCAGCCTCTATTATCTATATATAGTTTTCTAATTTTCATTCATTAGAGAGGAACAAGTTTGGAGAAACCCTAAGGCCGAACCATATACGTATTTTACAGCTTTTTCAAGGGTTTTCAGCCCTTGAACCCTTACATGTGTTATTGAGATATGTATTCTTTTAATTCAATCAATAGGTCTATGTGTTGGTTGTCTATATCTTGTGCTTGTCTTGATTTCACCATGCTAGGCTAGATTTATCTTGTGTTTGCTTAGATCTAATGAAACCTAGATGTTGATTATGTGTTGATTACTTGTTTATGGTTGTTTTGGATGAATGATTTCAATGTTAGGCTTAAGAAAACTGGCAGATCTCCAAATGGTAACATGCTTGAACGTCTTAGGAAACATGAACCGATGTGTACTAGGTTTTATTGGTTGTATTTAATGCATGAGTAAATTCTAATGATCCCATGTTAGGAGCTTCTTAGCCGGCTCGACATAGGAGTGAAGTACGCACTCATAGGATTGGGGAGTTAAGTACGCCACCTCATGAATGGTATTAAGGAATACAATCCGTCATCCACGCAACTATAACAAGTAATTAACGTGTAAAAGATATCTAGGGAGTAGTGAAATCTAAGTAAACACATTTCTCCACTTATTGCTCACAACCTTAGTTTAATATAGTTTATTTTCATTTTTAGTATTTTATTTTGATTGCATCTTTAGTATTGGGTTAGTTGACTAGCAACTAATTCCGCCCAAATCCTTCAAACCCGAGATATTTACTTGCTTTATAAAAAATATAAAAATACAAAAAAGAATCATCCTTCATCTCTAGAACTAGTATTTAGGTTTTCTAATCCTAGCGACAATATTCCTAGCTGAACGATCAATCCCCCGGTACTTGTCACTATACTATACTACAACGATCAGGTACACTGCCTGGTGGGGGTTGTAAGCTTCTCGAGATCCCTTGAGAGGTAAAGCCTGGTGCAATCCCTACGCATCAAAGCACCTCTTCGCCCTACTCCACTCCTTGAGCACCTAGCTAGAGAGTTTTCTTCACTATGTCAACAAGCTCCCTTATGGTGGAGAAAACCTTACACAACTTTGCTTATACCAATTAACAACACAAAGCAAAATGTCGAGTTCTAATCGTAGCTAGAACCAATCTCACGCCTTCAATCACAACACGACTTCTTCACAACTTCTCACAACTACTACACAAGACAACTACTTCACGACTTCTACACTACTTCTTCACAACTACACATCACAATACCACTACTTCACACCTTGACAACTATATAACACTACTACTTCACACTATGACTAGTTCTCCATTATACACTACTTCTTCACTTCTTAATACTACTTCTTCGCTCCTTTACTTCTTCACTCCTCTTATTCTTCACACCTTTACTTCACTTCTTACACACCAAGCTAATCTAACTACTTATGTTCAAACCTATCTAACTAATATACACACCTTTACACAAAATAATGGATAATCTACAACATATAACACACTAACAACTTAGATAGTAGGATCACTCTAAGTTGCAATACTTCTTCTCTTGATGGATGGAAGTATTCTTCAGTTGCACTTGAATGGTTTAAGCTTGGATCACTTGGAAACAAAAGCTTATTATTATATGATCAAATAATTTAGAAAGATATGTAGGAGGAATTAAAACAGAAAGTTTAGGGTGTAAAAAGATGAGGAAAAAGTCCAGCAATAGTCCAGTATGTGGAAACCGTAGAGGGGGGGGGGGGTGAATACATTTCCATTTAAAAACTTAAAAATCTTGTATCAAATGACCAATCAAGTTTGATGTAATATGAAAAATGACAATAGAAGTCTTTCAAGAACTAGTAATAATATAAAGCATCAAGTAAGGCATATCACAACAACACAAACTTAGACATATTATAAATAACATGCCATAACACAAAACATAATTAACACAGTATAAGCAACAAACTACTCAAGGCTAAATACAACGCAAGATATAAATGTAAAGCGATAAATGAGAAAGTAAACGTAGAGAGATAAGTAAGAAAACGCAAACCTGGACATGGCGATTTATAGTGGTTCGGTCACGAAGTTCCTCTTCACCCTACTCCACTCCCCGAGTACCCAACTCGAGAGTTACTTCACTAATCAACAAACTCCATTCTCGGCGGAGAAAACCATACAATGTCGCTTATATTATTTTCCGACACTAAGCTAAATGTCGAGTACTAATCTTAGCTAGTACCAATCTACCACGATCTACCCGATCCTTACTAATTACACAATCAACACACCATACACGATCTACCCGATCTACCCTTGATCCACTTGATCAACACACAAGCTCACAAGCTAATCTCTAAGATCTCAACAAGATCACAATGATCCACCTCACAAGACTTAACAAAAGGTAATGACTACTTGATGTATATCAAGATACAACAAGCTTACAACTAGTAATGCAAGTGCACTACTCAATGACTCTAACACTTTGTATCTTCTTGATACTTTGTGTTCTTCTCTTGGACTAGAAGAAGAATGAAGGTGATCACTTGAATAGATGATTGGATCACTCTAAAACAAACTAAGACTCTCTAAATGATCAAAGAAAGTGATCTAACTAAGAAGGGATTAAACCAGAGAAAAGTGGCAGGAAAAATCAGCTTGAAAGTGTAAAATGGTACACTATTTATACGCAAAGAGAAAAATGACTATTACAGGGGGGCGGCACCACTAAATACCCGATGGTATCACTAAATTTAGTGGTACCGTGGTACCGTCCCAGACAGAGACACTTCAAATTTTGTTTTTTAGTGGTGAAAGTTTATTTGGGGGAGTTTGGAGCTGATTTAGGTAAAATATAGTTGTTGGGATTTTTGAAATGATTTTCCCAAATAATTTGTAAAATGTATTTTTGAATAAAATGTTTTGTCGCATTAAGAATGTGAAGTTTATAAAAATATTATCCTTTGATCAATTGTCAAGTAGTAGATTTTTTTGTCCATACCTTGAGTGATTTACGTAGGGATGGAAATCTACGACCTTGTTGAAGCATGCTTGAGACGTCGAGAGATGTTGATGTAAGTATGAATTGATGATTTGTGTAAACAAGTAACTTGTTTATTTTATGTTATGCATTACAAGTTACATTTTTGTCCATCATTAAAACCGAAGAAACCGTTTAGTTTAAATATCGTGATATTTGCACTAACAATCTCCCCCTTTTTGATGATGACAGATATGTAAACCGTGATACTTAGTAAAATGTAAAAGTTACCCGTTTACACTCCCTTCTCCCCCTTTTGTTGAAGCAAAAAGGTAGTTGCCTCGAGCTCTCCCTTGAATTCATTCCCTACTCCCCCTTATTGCACTACTATCTTTTCTCCCAGAAAGGCGAGCTTGCATCATCCCAGTGAAGTCTTCTATCACCACTTGTGAAGACGACTCCGAGCTATGTATTTAAATACCCCCTAGCTCAATGCTCCCCTATGGTGATTGAATCCCCTTATTTATTTACCTTAGTATCTAACGGATCCATGGATCAAATTCTTACAAAGGCTTTTCCTACATCAAGGGTTAGCTTCGTGCAACATAATATATAAGAGTATAGGAGCAACATTATAGATATAGAATACATATAGCAAAACATACAATGGTTAAACTATGTGAGTGACACAACCTAAAAGAAAGCCCAAGAAAGTTGAGCCACAAAAAGATGAATGCATGTTGGAATTCAAAGACACTTGAGTGTCACAACCCGACCAACAACCTAAGGTGTAATTGTTCAATCAATCACACTAACAAGAACGAGATTCGTTCATTGACTGATACACAAAATGACTTCTTCCAAGTTGTCAATTGTAAGGCAGTTCTAACAAACCTTTTGAACGACATAATCATCTACCTAAGATGATTGGTGTTAAGGATGGTTTGTTGATAAGACATACTCTAGATGATTACTATTATGACAAGTCATGCCATAAAGTAGACTCGATAGAAGAAAAAAAATGAAAATGAGAACGAAATGCACCTAGATGCGAATGGAAATGATTCCATAAGATGGGAAAGTGTTGGTTGTGACCTTTAAAAAAAGGTGGGGAAAGATGGTTTAGATTAATATATCGTTTGCACTGACAATGAGATGCATGATATATTTCAAAAGAGAAAAAGAAACTGTGCATGTGATCCTAAAAGGATTGTAGGTGGAGATCTCTAACGGGGTTGAGGTAACGAAGTTCTAGATTACTAGTTTGGATTATCCTAGGGGAAAGGGGTGGATTCGTTTTCCATAATGGCCAACGGAATAGTCAATGAACTTAATTTACTAACAAAGGCATGAAGAAAAAGATAGATTAAAGAAAACCTAAAAATAAAAATAAAAATCTTACTAGAAAGGAATCTAGCAAGTAGACCTAATAAAAAGAAATCCTAACCTAGACAATAACTATTCCCCGGGCTGCGGCGCCAAAAACTTGATATGTAGGAATTGCGCCCTCGCAACAGGTTTTTCTCAAGGGATCTCGAGAAGCTTACAACCCCCACCAGGCAGTGTACCTGATCGTTGTAGTATAGTATAGTGACAAGTACCGGGGGATTGATCGTTCAACTCAGGAATAGTGTCGATAGGATTAGAAAGCCTACTAAACTAGGTCGATAGGATTATGAAAGCAAGTAAAAATCTCGGGTTTGAAGGAGTGGGCGGAATTAGTTGCTAGCCAACCAACCCAATCTACAAATGCAATCAAAATAAAATAACAAAAATGAAAATAAAACTATTATACTAATGTGGTGGAAACAATAATGAGGGAAGTTGTGTATACTTAGATTTCATTACTCCCTAGATATCTTTTACAGGTTGATTAGCTTGTTACAATTGCATGGATGACGGGTCATATTCCTTAATATTAGTCGTAGGGCCGTGTACAATATTCCCTAACTCTATAAGATCCTACTTCACTCCTATGTCGAGCCGTTTGAAGCTCCTAACATGGGATCATTAGAATTCTCTTACGCATTAAATACAACCAAAAATCGCAGTACACCTCCGATCATGTTTCTTAAGACGTTCAAACAAGTTACCAATGGAAGTCTGCCAGTTTTCTTAAGCCTAACATCGAATACAATCATCCGTAACAATTATAAACAAACAATCAACCTATAATTAACATCTAGGTTTCACTACATCTAAGCAAACACAATGAAAATCTAGCCTAGCATGTTAAAGAGAAGACAAGCGTAAGATATAATCACACAACACATAGACATATTGAATGATTTGAATGAATACTTATCTTCAATTGAACATGGAAGAGTCAAGGGGTTGAAACCCTTGAAAAGCTAATAAAATTTGGACTAGGGTTTATTCCCTCAAAGTTGCACACTAATGAATGAAATTTGGAAAACTATATATAGAGTTTACACTTTGACGGCGTCATGTATTAGCTCGTGACGCCGTCAACTCCCCGACATGATAAAATCATATTTCCTAGATCTATTTGTGACGCCGTCATGTGGAGAAATACTCTGGGCCGTCACTAGGAATTGGACCCTGACGGCCTTGGTGACGCCGTCAGGCCATAAGCTTGAAAACTCTCTGGGCCGTCACGTTATAAGTCCATATCCACCTCTTTTGTAACTCTTGATGCCGTCATGTGTAGATCTTTGACGCCGTCAGATACTGTTCCAGCAAAGAAATTTGAGACTTTGCCCTTTTTTTCACTTTTATGCTCTAAAACGTCCAAAATGCTTCCTTTTTCAGATTTCTCCTCAAAAGTACCTAAAATGACAAAAGGAACGATTTAGGGCAATATTTGATCAAATAATCTCGAATTCGGGCTTAAATGACCCCTTAAAAGCAGTACACTTTTCGCCTCATCAAATACCCTTACACTTGAGATTTGCTTGTCCTCAAGCAAATGCGCTTTTATTCTAATCAAAATACAAGTTAGAGGTCATTTAACACTAATATAAAAGTAATTACAACAAATAATCGTTCCACTAAAAACCAAAAACAAGCACGGAGGTCATACACTAGCACCTCACAAATAGTGTTTAGAAACTCACATCTCTCGGGTGTAATAAAGTATATATCACAATATGGAAATGGAAAACATCTCTCACTACATGTCATAGCAAATAGATTACCATAGGCTTGGGAAAGGATCAAACCTCCACCACTTGGCATAAACACCTAGGATAAACTATCAAAGAGGTCTTTTAAAGGGTTATAACATTAGGTGTAGGGATATGGAAAACACGGTTTTGTTGGATAACGGCAATATTTACTGGTGGCGAGTTAATCATCTTGGTTAATTACATGTACAATATGGCGTTGCTAAGCCAAGACTCGACTCGACTTAAGTTAATAAATCAAAAATAACAAAAACTTAAAACAAACATAGAACGAAACGGGATGGTAGTCCGTATGTTTTTCTCTTTTTCTTTCTTTTTCTATATTTTCTTTTCTTAATTTTTTCGATTTTTTTTTTTTTTTTTTTTTTTTGCATACACTCTTACCCTACCATCCAAAATAATACATCATAGGGAATGTACATTCCCCTTACACTTGAATTTTTACATAGTTTACAATAAACTATTCTAATGACTTGAATCAAGATAATCAAAACACTTGGAGTACTTTTTAAGATTAAAGCACATATGGGGGTAATATATGATGTTCTTCCCCATCCAAAACACAAGTACTTTACCCATGAGTCCCAATTGTCCCAAAACAATATGTACAAGATATGATTCGACTTAGCAACCATGTAATCAATTAGATAATTAACTAAGGGTTTAAACAAATAACAATAATGCACTAAAGATGAGTGCATACACGGAAGGCTAAGGCGATTTGGGTGCACATTTGGGTGGGTTGTAACAAATTCTTCCATTAAGTAAGATGCTTAAAGTTAGAAACGAAAAGATAGGCTCGGAGGGGTGTACTAGGGGTTTCGTGTACTAAAAATGAGTACAACGCTAAGGTGTGGGAAAATTAATTGACTTTACTAGTCAAGTAATATGACTTAAATGGTCAAGTAATTATGATACAGGTTTAACACAAGGGTGATCCTAATGCCTCTTATCATGTAGTGAATCCTAATACACGAATGTAGTCTCACTAGCGGTCTCGGTATGCATCACTAACGCAAGTTCTAGAATCTAAATGCTACCGGTACACTCATAAGCACTAATAATGAATGCTTTTCCTATCAAATCTAAAGGCGAACCTCACATATTTGGGTAGAAAATTTTTCTGAATGGTACGGTTTTGTGCTAGTCATACAACTCCTATCCATGAGACACTTGTTAAGGCTAAAGTTTCACTCCTAAATATTGTAAAAAAAATTAAATTTGACGCTAAAATTACACTAACAAGTATTTCTGTTAGTTTTATTACACACTTACCATCAAGCAAACAAACTCAAGTGCAATTGTATCCTATAAGGTATCATCATTTACCCTTCCCCTTACACTTAGGATGAACATTGTCCTCAATGTTCAATTAAAGAATGTAAAAGTAAAATAGGTAAAAGAATGAAAACAAATACTCCCCTGATTCGTTCGGTGTGGATAGTGTGTCAACAAGGTTGGATCTTCCTCCAAGAAAATGAATGTTCAAAGCTTCCCTTCCAGAAATATAAATCACCTTCTTGTCATATAGAACCTATTAAACCTGAGAAAACAATCAAGGCAACCTCGCGTAAAATCGGCGGCAATCTATATATACTAACAAATCCTAGAAAGCAATTTAAGATATAATGTTTGTGGAATGAATGTTTGCAGATTTCCTGGAGTTTATAAAACTAAAGAATTAACAAAAACTTTTAAGACTCCGTTAGAAAAACAAAACTCGCAAAATTTCCAGAATTTTACACGTAACGCCGTCAGAAGTGACCTGCAGAAATCTTTATGTTAAGTTTCCGAAAAATTTCTGGAAAAACTTATGTCCTACTTCCTGGAAAATCATACAAAACATCATTATGACTCGATACAAGCATTTGACTCTAACAAATACTAATATACATGTTCATTTAATATTGTGGCGAATCAAGATCATTTTCGTTCTTATTAAAAAATTTGGGGTTTCCCCTTACACTTAGCTTTTGCAAAATACCTTTATATGAAGTTAAGACAAAGTTAAACAACAAAATAAAGCATTTTCGCAATTTTAGTTTGAAACATGATCTACCAACACTAAAAATAAAGCATGCATACGGAAGCAAATAACAATCAAACAATTAAAAATCAAACAAATAAAAACACACAAGACATGGGTTGCCTCCCAAGAAGCGCTTTTCTTTATTAACGAGTCTTGTAGCTAGACACAAGGTCATGGGCAATTACGTGACCTCATCATTCGTCTCATTCTCTAGGTCATCTCCAATCTTAGTTTTGTATTCCGAACCCGATTGTAAATGTTCTTTATAGAGACCAACCACCTTTTTCTCAATTGCTCCTATATGCCTATTGACAAATTCCCTATCAACTTTATATTTTGGTCCTAGAGTCAAGCAATCCTTATAGAAATGGCTCTTCTTCTCCCATACATAGTCCATGCCCTTTTTCTTATCCTCTTCATTGATGTCCTCAAAGGCACCAATGTTATCCATATCAAATAGAGGCACAAAACGAAATTCTTTCATTCTATTAGGCATCCTATATGTGATCCTATCAGTTTCACTAGCAAATCGGATCCCTTCTATCTCATCATATTCTGACTTGGATTCTTCAACAAATGGCTTACCAAATACAACATGGGATAAGCGACAATCAATAACACTAGCTAGGTCTTCAACAACCATAAAGTCAATGATATAAGTAAAGTTCCCAACAAAGACATGTAGACCTTTAATTCTCCCGACAAAGTTACAAACTCCACCGGGGTATTTGGGATCTTTTCTAGGTCCAAATCTTGTTTTCACTATATCATTATAAACACTTGAGGACATAATGTTGATTGGGGATTCAAAATCAATGTAAGCGTTGTCAATGTGCTTATACCCAATCATACATGGTATCTTAACATTCTTAGGATCGCCTCTATTTATCTTAGGGTCAATTCTAGTAAAAGGAGGTCGAGGATTATCAATAAGATTATTATAGTACGCAGTCTCCTCTTTAGTGGGATATAGATTGAAATAGTCATCCGGTTTCGGATCTATCTCCCTTTCCTCAAGTTCCTCCACAACATCTTCAAAATCATTAGATCCTAGGTCCTTATTTGAATACAAGGCGGTCGCTAGGTCACTAAATGCATGATCGAGCTCAACATTAATTAACCTATTAAGCTCCCTAATTCCCTTATCTCATTCTCAATCTGTTCACGCAACAAAGCCACTTCACTATGGGAAATGGGTGGATTCGCGTTTTCCATAATGGCCAATGGAATAGTCAATGAATTTAATTTACTAACAAAGGCACGAAGAAAAAGATAGACTAAAGAAAACCTAAAAATAAAAATCTTACTAGAAAGGAATCTAGAAAGTAGACCTAATAAAAAGAAATCCTAACCTAGACAATAACTATTCCCCGGGCTGTGGCGCCAAAAACTTGATATGTGGGAATTGCGCCCTCGCAACATGTTTACTTCTCAAGTGATCTCGAGAAGCTTACAACCCCCACCAGGCAGTGTACCTGATCGTTGTAGTATAGTAGAGTGACAAGTACCGGGGGATTGATCGTTCAACTCAGGAATAGTGTCGCTAGGATTAGAAAGCCTACTAAACTAGGTCTAGAGGTGAGGGATGATTCTTTTTGTATTTTTATATTTTATGAAAGCAAGTAAAAGTATCGGGTTTGAAGGAGTGGGCGGAATTAGTTGCTAGCAAACTAACCCAATTAACTACAAATGCAATCAAAATAAAATAACAAAAATGAAAATAAAACTATTATACTAATGTGGTGGAAACAATAATAAGGGAAGTTGTGTTTACTTAGATTTCATTACTCCCTAGATATCTTTTACAGGTTGATTAGCTTGTTACAATTGCATGGATGACGGGTTATATTCCTTAATACTAGTCGTAGGGTCATGTACAATATTCCCAAACTCTATAAGATCCTACTTCACTCCTATGTCGAGTCGTTAGAAGCTCCTAACATGGGATCATTAGAATTCTCTTACGCATTAAATACAACCAAAAATCATAGTACACCTCCGATCATGTTTTTTAAGACGTTCAAGCAAGTTACCAATGGAAGTCTGCCAGTTTTCTTAAGCCTAACATCGAATACAATCATCCGTAATAATTATAAACAAACAATCAACCCATAATTAACATCTAGGTTTCACTACATCTAAGCAAACACAATGAAAATCTAGCCTAGCATGTTAAAGAGAAGACAAGCATAAGATATAATCACACAACACATAGACATATTGAATGATTTGAATGAATACTTAACTTCAATTGAACATGGAAGAATCAAGGGGTTGAAACCCTTGAAAAGCTGATAAAGTTCGGACTAGGGTTTATTCCCACAAAGTTGCACACTAATGAATGAAATTTGGAAAACTATATATAGAGTTTACACTTTGACGGCGTCATGTATTAGCTCGTGACGCCATCAACTCGCCGCTGATACGTGGGGATTCGCACCAGGCTTTACCTCTCAAGGGATCTTGAGAAGCTTACAACCCCCACCAGGCAGTGTACCTGATCGTTGTAGTATAGTATAGTGACAAGTACCGGGGGATTGATCGTTCAGCTAGGAATAGTGTCGCTAGGATTAGAAAACCTAACTACTAGTTCTAAAGGTGAGGGATGATTATTTTTGTATTTTTATATTTTTTAGAAAGCAAGTAAAAATCTCGGGTTTGAAGGATTTGGGCGGAATTAGTTGCTAATCAACTAACCCAATACTAAATATGCAATCAAAATAAAATACTAAAAATGAAAATAAACTAAATTATACTAAGGTTGTGAGCAATAAGTGGAGAAGTTATGTTTACTTAGATTTCACTACTCCCTAGATATCTTTTACACGTTAATTACTTGTTATAGTTGCGTGGATGACGGATTGTATTCCTTAATACCATTCATGGGGTGGCGCACTTAATTCCCCAATCCTATGAGTGCCTACTTCACTCCTATGTCGAGCCGGCTAAGAAGCTCCTAACATGGGATCATTAGAATTTACTCATGCATTAAATACAACCAATAAAACCTAGTGCACGTCAGTTCATGTTTCCTAAGACGTTCAAGCATGTTACCAATTGGAGATCTGCCAGTTTTCTTAAGCCTAACATCGAATTCATTCATCCAATACAACCATAAACAAGTAATCAACACATAATTAACATCTAGGTTTCATTAGATCCAAGCAAACACAAGATAGATCTAGCCTAGCATGATGGAATTAAGACAAGAACAAGATATAGACAACCAACACATAGACATATTGATTGAATTAAAAGAATACTTATCTCAATTACACATGAAAGGGTTCAAGGGCTGAGAACCCTTGAAAAACCTGTAAAATTCGTATTAAGTTCGGACTTAGGGTTTCTCCAAAACTTCTCTTTTTTTTTAATGTGAAAATTAGAAAACTATATATAGGAAATAGGGTCTGACGGCGTCAAGAACAAATTTGTGACGCCGTCATCTCGCCGCCAAAATACTTCTCAGACTGCCTGGATCTACTTTTAACGCCGTCATGTGTTATGTGTTTCCAGGCCGTCATGCATTTTCCTCTTGACGCCCTACCTTGTGACGCCGTCATTTCTGTACTGGATCGTCATGGAAATTACTCTTGACGCCGTCAGGAATTTCTTCTTGACTCCGTCACCTACTGTTCCCAGTAAGGAAAATTAAGACTTTGGCGTTTTCTTCACTTTTATGCTCCAAAAACGTCCGAATTGCTTCCTTTTCCAGATTTCTCTCCCAAAGTACCTAAAATCACAAAAGGAACGATTTAGGGCAATATTTGATCAAATAAATTCAATTCCGGGCTTAAATGACCCCCTAAAAACGGTTCATTTTTCGCCTCATCATATACCTTTACACTTGAGATTCGCTTGTCCTCAAGCAAATGCGCTTTTATTCTTCTCAAAATACAAGTTAGGGGTCATTTAACACTAATATAAAAGTAATTACAACAAATAATCGTTTCACTAAAGCCCAATAGACAAGCACGGAGGTCATACACAAGCACCTCACAAATAGTGTTTAGATACTCACATCTCTCGGTGTAATAAAGTATAGATTACAATATGGAAACGGAAGATATCTCTCACTACCTGTCATAGCAAAATAGATTACCATAGGCTTGGGAAAGGATCAAACCTCCACCACATAGCGTAAGCACCTAGGATAAACTATCAAAGAGGTCTTTTAAAGGGTTGTAACGTTAGGTGTAGGGATATGAAATACACGGTTTTTTTGGATAAAGGAAGTTTTTACTGGTGGCGAGTTAACAATCTTGGTTAATTACATGTACAATATGGCGTTGCTAAGCCAAGACTAGACTCGACTTAAGCTAATAAATGAAAAATAACAAAAACGTAAAATAAACATAGAATGAAACGGGATGGTAGTCCGTATGTTTTTTATCTTTTATCTTTTTCTATTTTTTTTTCTTTTTCTTGATTTTTTCGATTTTTTTTTTTTTTTTTTTTTTTTTTTTTTTTTTTTTTTTTGCATACTCTTACCCTACCATCCAAAATAATACATCATAGGGAATGTAAATTTCCCTTACACTTGAATCTTTACATACTTTACAATAAACTAATCTAATGACTCGAATTAAGAAAATCAAAACACTTGGAGCACTTTTAAGATTAACGTACATATGGGGGTAATATATGATGTTCTTCCCCATTACTCCATAAATAAGTACTTTACCCATGAGTCCCAATCGTCCCAAAACAATATGTACAAGGATATGACTCGACTTAGCAACCATATAATCAATTAGATAGTTAACTTAGGGTTTAACAAATAACAATAATGCACTAAAAATAAGCGCACACACGGAAGGCTAAGGCGATTTGGTTGTTCATTTAAGTGGGGTGTAACAAATTCTTCCTTTAAGTAAGATGCTTAAAGTTAGAAACGAAAAGATAGGCTCGGAGGGGTGTACTAGGGGTTTCGTGTACTAAAAATGAGTACAACGCTAAGGGTGTAGGAAAAATTAGTTGACTTAACTAGCCAAGTAATATGACTTAAATGGTCAAGTAATCATGATACGGGTTTAACACAAGGGTGATCCTAATGCCTCTTATCATGTAGTAAATCCTACTACACGAATGTAGTCTCAGTCTCGAGATGCATCACTAACGCAAGTTCTAGAATCTAAATGCTACCGGTACACTCATAAGCACTAATAGTAAATGCTTTTCCTATCAAATCTAAAGGCGAACCTCACATATTTGGGTGGAAAATTTTTCTGAATGATACGGTTATGTGCTAGTCATATAATCTCCTATCCATGAGACGCTTGCTATGGCTAAAGTTTCACTCCTAAATGTTGTAAAAAATTTTAAATTTGGCGCTAAAATTGCACTGACAAGTGTTTCTCATAGTTTTATTACACATCTACCATCAAACAAAACAAACTCAAGCGAAAGTGCATATGTAAGGTATCATCATTTTACCCTCCCCTTACACTTAAGATGAACATTGTCCCCAATGTTCAAGTAAAGAATGTAAAAGTGAAAAAGTAAAAAGAATGAAATCAAATACTCCCCTGATTCGCTCGGTATGGATAATAAGGTGGCCAGGTTAAATCTTCCTCCAAGAAAATGAACAATCAAAGCTTCCCTTCCAGAATATAAATCATCTTCTTGTCATACATAACCTGTAAATCCTGAGAAAATAGACAAAACATCCTCGCATAAAAGCGGCGGCATCCTATATAAGTTACTAACTCCTAGAAAACAAGATAAGATATAATGCTTGCGGAATGAAGTTTGCAGATTTCCTGGAGATTATAAAACTTAATAATTCACAAAAACCATAAGACTCCGTTGGAAAAACAAAACCGGTAAAATTTCCAGATTTTTACACGTGACGCCGTCAAGAGTTAACTCGTGACGCCATCAGAAGTGACCTGCAGAAATTCTTATGTTAAGTTTCCGTAAAATTTCTGGAAAAACTTGGTCCTACTTCCTGGAAAATCCTGCAAAACTTCATTATGACTCGATACAAGCATTTGACTCTAACAAATACTAATATACATGTTCATTTAATATTGTGGAGAATCATGATCGGTTTGTTTCTTAAAAACATATTTGGGGTTTCCCCTTACACTTATCTTTTGCAAAAATACCTTTAGGTGGAGTTAAGACTAGACCAAAACAACAAAGTAAAGTATTTCCACTTTTTAATTGAGAAACATGATCAACCAACAATAAAAATAAAGCATGCATACGGAAGCAAATAACAAACAAACAAAAATAAAATCACGCAAAACATGGGTTGCCTCCCAAGAAGCGCTTTTCTTTATTTACGAGTCTTGTAGCTAGACTCAAGGTCATGGGTTACTACGTGACCTCATCGTTGGTTCCACTCTCTAGGTCGTCTTCTAAACCAGTATCGCTTTCATAGTGCAAGTACTTCGGGTCTTCGAACTCGAAGATATCTTTTCGATACTTAGAACCAAGCTTACTAACACCCTTAAAGAATCCGCATGATAAATCAAAAGTGTTCTTACACCCTCTCCAAACATCTTCATCACACAAAATAAGTTGGGAACTTATCTTGTCAAGCCCGTCACAATCGATTTCCTTAAGGTCTCTTCTCTTGTATGGCGTTTGGTATGAAACCCTCCTAATTCCATCAGCGAAGGTCATGATTCCGTTCCGGTCATCAATTATCAAATTAGTGATTTCGCAAAAGGGCGCCCCAAAAATGACTTGTGATAATCTAGGGTCGACATAGTCTTCGATATTGTCCACAATCGTAAATTCCATAGTGAATGCCATATTTCCTACAAACACCTGGATTTCATGATCCTTACCAACTACTTTCTCTCCTTTGTAAATCATTCCCCATCTGCAAATATTGTTATAATGGAATAGGGACATAAAATTCTTCGGCAGGAATACGTTAATGTAGATGTTATCGAAGTACTTATGACCGATCATGCAGGGGATTTTGAGATTATTCGGATCACGCCGTCTTATCTTCCCCGACTCTCCATCCTTTGATCCATATAGATTCCCCTCAAGGGAAGGACGATACTCATACACCTCCTCATTACCCCTACGAAAAATTACCTTCTTAACACCATTGGTGAATAATGCACTACCATCCTTCTCATCAAGGATCACTCCCGATTCATTGATAAATGGTTCCTCAAGAACGAGGTTGGTTAACGTTTTATTGGTGAGAGGATCCACGTCATCAACCACGGTGAGGTCAATATTGTAAACAAGTTCTCCAATTGTAATGGATAAATTTTTTATTACCCTTGCATTATTGACTCTCTCGCACACAATGTGTTCTGGGAAGGCTTCGTGGTATAAGGAAAGGGGGATTATGTTGACTGGGAAGCTAGGATCTATATGACCATCTGTTAAGAGCTTTTCCTTAATGGTGCAGGAGATCTTGAAAACTTTAGGGTTGCTTTCCTCAGTCCTATTGCTACTCTCACTAATAACATCCTCCATTTTTCTCTCGGGTTCCTCTATAGTAGATTTACCCAAAATGGCTGGATTTTTCTCATGCTCTTCCGATCTCTCTTTCCCTTCATCCGATTTGCCAGATTCTTGCGCGGTGCACTGCTCGGATGAGTTGGTAGGTCTTCTGGCCAAATCGTGGTCTACCCTTAAGGTCTCATCTTCAGCTGTATGACCAAGTTTGTTAATTTGTTGTTGGGTTGGGTTGGGTGTAGGAGCAGATATCGTGGTGATGGTGTTTACGAAATGGATTGGTCCTAGGGAGTTGACAGGTTCTTTCCCTTTTGGTGATAGATGTTTGAATAACTTACTAGGACTTTTTATTTTCACAGGGGAGGCTGGTGGACTCATGAAGGTAACAGACTTAACCTCATCAATGTGAATGGGTTTATTAACAACATGCTCTTTGATAGCAGTTAACAGATTACAAATCTTGTTATTCATATCAGCCTGCTGTTGTCTAAATTTAGCCTCGAGCGTAGAGAGCTATAATTCTTGAGATAGAATGAATTTTTTTAGAGTATCTTCACAGCTCTGCCTAGGAACGCCTTGTGATGGAAAATGCTCGGACCAAGTGAGTGGTGAGGAGTCGTTGAAGGATACGCTCCGCGTTTGGTACCCTCTGAAATTAGGTTTGTCCTTCCATGCCTCATAGACCCACGTGTGATGACGTGAATTCGTTATAAGCACGTTTTGGAAGCTCCATGCAGTTATGAGTCTCGTGAGGGCCATTACATAATTTGCATGTAGAAGCGATTCTGCTTACTTGGTTTGAAGATTTTTGAGCTTCGTAAGATTTCATGAGAGACTTGACTCGACCTTCAAGTTCCATGATCCTACGGTCGGAAGAGCTAGAATTGTTCGAAGGCAAAGATATTGCCTTGACCGTTTTGTTCAAATCACGGGGATCATTCCAACTTTCATTGTCATAGAGAGCAAGATCTTCTACGAGTTCCCATGATTGTTCCGCACTTAGAACACGTAGCTTACCACCGGCCGATTGGTCAATGGCTCGCCTCGTGGAGAGATCGATATGGTCATAAAAAATTTGGACTTGGAGCCAAAGATCTATGCCATGATGAGGGACTTTTTGGAGTAAGTCCTTGAAACGATTCCATGCTTCATAAAGAGATTCATTTTGACGTTGTTGGAACATCAAGATGTCATTTCTAAGCTTAGTAGTTCTCCCCGGTGGGAAAAATTGAGCAAGGAAACGAGTGGTGAGATCATCCCATGTGGTGATGGATCCCGCGGGTAAACGTTAAAGCCATTGACTAGCTTGATCCCGTAGAGAGAATTGTAATAGACGTAATCGGGTTGTCTCTCTAGTTTCAACACCTAGGTCTATGGAATCTACGATTTTAAGGAAGTCCTTAAGGTGTTGGTTTGGATCTTCGGAACGAAGTCCATGGAATGCACATCCGCTTTGCACCAACCGGATGGTGTCGGATCGCAAGGGGATCACATTGGCTCCGGTGAGCTCAATGGTGTTTCGGTAGCCTTGGTGGCTAGGTCGGGAATATTCTTCTAAGGTTTGGGGCCTAAGGGGTTCTAGTGGTGGGTTTTGTTGTGGTGGGATGACGGGTTCAAGGATGTTCCCATCGTCCATGATGTCGGGTGGTGAAGAGTTACGAACAAAAACACAAAGAAATAAGATAGACTAAAGAAAACCTAAAAATAAAAATAAAATCTTACTAGAAAGGAATCTAGCAAGTAGATCTAATAAAAAGATATTCTAACCTAGACAATAACTATTCCCCGGGCTGCGGCGCCAAAAACTTGATACGTGGGGATTCGCACCAGGCTTTACCTCTCAAGGGATCTTGAGAAGCTTACAACCCCCACCAGGCAGTGTACCTGATCATTGTAGTATAGTATAGTGACAAGTACCGGGGGATTGATCGTTCAGCTAGGAATAGTGTCGCTAGGATTAGAAAACCTAAATACTAGTTCTAAAGGTGAGGGATGATTATTTTTGTATTTTTATATTTTTTAGAAAGCAAGTAAAAATCTCGGGTTTGAAGGATTTGGGCGGAATTAGTTGCTAATCAACTAACCCAATACTAAAGATGCAATCAAAATAAAATACTAAAAATGAAAATAAACTAAAGTATACTAAGGTTGTGAGCAATAAGTGGAGAAGTTGTGTTTACTTAGATTTCACTACTCCCTAGATATCTTTTACACGTTAATTACTTGTTATAGTTGCGTGGATGACGGATTGTATTCCTTAATACCATTCATGGGGTGGCGCACTTAATTCCCCAATCCTATGAGTGCCTACTTCACTCCTATGTCGAGCCGGCTAAGAAGCTCCTAACATGGGATCATTAGAATTTACTCATGCATTAAATACAACCAATAAAACCTAGTGCACGTCAGTTCATGTTTCCTAAGACGTTCAAGCATGTTACCAATTGGAGATCTGCCAGTTTTCTTAAGCTTAACATCGAATTCATTCATCCAATACAACCATAAACAAGTAATCAACACATAATTAACATCTAGGTTTCATTAGATCCAAGCAAACACAAGATAGATCTAGCCTAGCATGATGGAATTAAGACAAGAACAAGATATAGACAACCAACACATAGACATATTGATTGAATTAAAAGAATACTTATCTCAATTACACATGAAAGGGTTCAAGGGCTGAGAACCCTTGAAAAACCTATAAAATTCGTATTAAGTTCGGACTTAGGGTTTCTCCAAAACTTCTCTTTTTTTTAATGTGAAAATTAGAAAACTATATATAGGAAATAGGGTCTGACGGCGTCAAGAACAAATTTGTGACGCCGTCATCTCGCCGCCAAAATACTTCTCGGACTGCCTTGATCTACTTTTGACGCCGTCATGTGTTATGTGTTTCCAGGCCGTCATGCATTTTCCTCTTGACTTCCTACCTTGTGACGCCGTCATTTCTGTACTGGATCATCATGGAAATTACTCTTGACGCCGTCAGGAATTTCTTCTTGACGCCGTCACCTACTATTCCCAGCAAGGAAAATTAAGACTTTGGCGTTTTCTTCACTTTTATGCTCCAAAAACGTCCGAATTGCTTCCTTTTCCAGATTTCTCTCCCAAAGTACCTAAAATCACAAAAGGAACGATTTAGGGCAATATTTGATCAAATAAATTCAATTCCAGGCTTAAATGACCCCATAAAAACTGTTCATTTTTCGCCTCATCAGCCGCCATGATAAAATCGTATTATCTAGATCTATTTGTGACGCCGTCATGTGGAGAAATACTCTGGGTCGTCACTAGTAATTGGACCCTGACGGCCTTGGTGACGCCGTCAGGCCATAAGCTTGAAAATTCTCTGGGCCGTCTCGTTATAAGTCCATATCCACCTCTTTTGTAATTCTTGACGCCGTCATGTGTAGATCTTTGACACCGTCAGGTACTGTTCCAGCAAGGAAATTTGAGAGTTTGCCGTTTTCTTCACTTTTATGCTCCAAAAACGTCCAAAATGCTTCCTTTTCCAGATTTCTCCTCAAAAGTACCTAAAATAACAAAAGGAACGATTTAGGGCAACATTTGATCAACTAATCTCGAATTCGGGCTTAAATGACCCCTTAAAAGCGGTACACTTTTCGCCTCATCATTAGTACCATGCGAAAGTGAAAGGGAAAAGGCTGAGGAATCAGAAGATAGATTAGTGAGACTTTTCAACACGAGGAGAGAATTTATACCTGATAAATTCTTTTTACGAGATGAACGGTAGTACTAGACGAGAAGAGAATATTTTTATATTTCTGAGGAAATATATAGGTAGTGATTAGAGCGATGTGAAGGATGACTTAATATTTCTAGTGAAATATTTAAAAAGTCATGAGACGAGATGTAAGGGATGACTTTAATATTTACAGTGAAATATTTAAGTGGTTATACAAGGGATGTGAAGAATAACTCAATATTTCTAGTGAAATATTTAAAGAGTCATGAGACGAGACGCACGAGATGACTACAATATTTCCAGTGAAATATTCAGGTAGTCATAAGACACGATTTGAAAGAAAGAGAGTATCAACATACTCTTGATGAGATAGAGGGATAAATCCAACGGGATTTGACACGAGATTATTGATAGTTCGAGATGACTTTAATATTTCCAATGAAATATTTAGATAGTCATAAGACGAGATTCGGAGGAAGGAGAGTATCAACATACTCTTGGCAAGATAGGGTGATGGTTTGTTTTCTATCCTAAAGCTAATGGATAAATTCAATCCTCATTATCTATGAGGTAAGCTTGAAGATAGAACACGATGACAAACCTATGGGGATAGGAGGAACTAACGGAGATTAATATACTTGGTCTTAAGGAGTGTATATTCACACGAGGATGAAAGGAACTACTAATCACTCATGTAGCAACTCATGAGTCCTTTGTCATCCAAAGGTTGATGTTCGCTTTAGGCATTTGGATGAACGTTTTAACATATGTTGTTAAGAGGCTTTGAATAAGATGTTTCGGATATGACTTTTAACAATTGTGATCACAAGTTAAAATTACTTGAATATTTTAGATGAAATATTTAAGTTGTCAAGCCTACTCCGAGTTCTACTAGGTTTGTATCTAACCTTCCCATGACAAAAGGGTGTATTACTTGGAAGAAGGCGAAGTGATGACGAGGGAATTAGAACAACTTTGCGACTACTTTAACTTATAGGTTTTGACACTAGTGTATGACTATATGACTTCTAAGGGTTCATAGTGACAAGCATACCTAATTCCTAATATGTTAAAAGGACACAGTGTGGGTGCAAAATTTACAAGCAAATCATGTAAAATGCACATAAGGAATAAATGCAAACATCATGCAAAACATGATAATCATTTAGCATTAAAGAGCATGTATCATAGATATTTATATCAAGAGATATAATATCCAAACAATTAATCAAATACAAAACGTTAATAAACATGCATTCAATAATTAATTAATTAATTATTGAGCATTAAGAGAGCATGAAAGCATATAACCATATCTTACAAGAACATGTTATCAATTAGAAACACATATGTGGGATGCAAGTAATCTAGGTTTGCTAAGGGTAGTCCTAAATCCTACTAGTTCATAATGCAATCCTAATAGGAGACAAAGTTCACTGATGTAATATTTCTTTAGTCAAATGTAGGAATGAAACTTTTTCAAGTTGGAGAATGAGTATGAGACTATCACTAGTGGTGCTAAATTCAGGCTAAACACGACCATTTTTACGGGTTATACTACGAACCCAACTTCCCTCCTGGAAACAATTCAACCATTAGGTCAAATTGAATTTCTAGTGTGATAGGTTCTCCGGTAGTCATTCTCATGTTAGAAAAAGTCAAATTCCTATATTTGCCTATCGAATTGTAGCAAAGATGACATTAACTTATTTTGCTACTACATGGCCTATTATGACTCTACTAGACATATTTCAAAAAAAATGTGCATAAAGATGACACGTCTTACACAATATCCTAACAAAGGCAAGCAAAATGTTTCAATTTCGTGTTTGAGATTAGAGATTATTTGGTTTAGATGATGCATTTTAAGATCTCTTGGACGACATCTTCTTTTGTTGAGTTGTTACATGTTACTTTAACATGATTTCGTTTTCTTAGATCCAAGAAATGTTTTAATGTGATATAATGTAGAATTTACTACATCGAGAGTGTTTCAAGAATGCTCCTTAGCATATCTTGAGTGAATTATTTACCTCAATAGATCTTGCGAGTATTATATTTGAAATGAGACATATTTTATATTACAACAAATATGCTTTTCTAAGAGGAAACTTATCACTCTTATAAATACTTAGAAAAACAAGTATTTTAGTGTATGACCAATTTTACTTGTTTATGCAATGACACATGTTGTGTTGGGTTATAATTCAATTTCTAATATCCTATATTTGTTAACAATACGAAATGTATTCTCTTGTAACATAACCATTCATGTGACAAGGAAAATAAGATGCATAGGATATAAGTTATTCCTTGTCAATCGTTTGATAAAAAAATACATGTGATATTCTCAAAGATTGATGACTTACATAATAGTTAATAACATATTATGTGTGACACCTTTACTAGACATATGATTTTGAGTGTTGAGTCATTCATGAGCAAAGTTTACATATGGTGTTTGTTTGCTCGTGTTTGGTTTTTCGGAAATGACACATTTACAAATTGCATTGCAAAGTAAATTACTTGAATATTTCGGATGAAACATCCAAGTTGTCAATCCTACTTAGTTGTGTATTTTATGCATCTTTTAAACATATTAGTTTAATATTTGGAACACAACCATTGGACAAGGAGACTCAATATGGCATCCTCAACACAAGTGTGAGTTATAATCCGATGCATATTATTTTCGTCTTGAGAGGATGTCATTATTTTCATAACAATCGAGTGTGATTGAGTATGTAGATTCAAGATAATATATTTCATCATATTTTGATGTTATCTTGAAGCCAAACAAATAATGACTTCAATTTCATGTCCATACATGAAAACTTGTCAATTAGATCCGATAGTGATATCAATCATAATTTGAATAATGAATTGATATGTACTCGAAATCTTTCTTGACCCTCACGATCACTCCTTTTAAAAAGAAAATAAAAATTTAGGGAATGTGTTCCATCTATTCTAATGCTAGAGTATGTGTGATGTTAATGACATATTAAGTTACTACTTCGATATTGTCATATATTTTTATTTGCGAAAAACTACTTATATTATTAAGAATAATATTCTTAGTTTTTCAACACCTCATTAGTATAAAAATAATTATCTTAACTATTTTTATACAAAATACGTAAAATACTAAATGTTTAAAACATTTTGTATGTGTGTTAGATCAATGCAACTTTAATACATTTTATTTTACTTAAATACTAATGTATTATATGTTCTTTTATCTTGATTAGACAACCCATGGTCAAGCAAGACTTGAAGATCTGATGTTTTAGAGATCATGTTACGGATTTGATGAAAGTGTTAAGTATTATGAGGTGATATACTTTTTATACTTAAACCTTTGGAAAAATAATTGTGTAAGACAATACCTTTCGACGCACATGATAGACCAACTTAGTTTCCATTCCTAAGAAGGTTACTAAAGCATCCTAAAACTTGCAAGACGTCGAAAACACATATGCAAGAAAAGTGATCTATACCTATATGCAATACAAAATCAATTACGCAACTTAGTGCAAGAAGTCTAGTCTAAGTCCTATTGACGCATAAGCCGAAAAACTAATAACCGACACATAGCAACAAGGCATGAAAGACACTTATGCTAGTATAAAAAATAGCTCAACTAAAGATAACAATAAGAAAAAAAATATTAACTAACAATACTAAAACTCAAAGAAAAGCAAATAGTCATTTAGCATAACATACAAAAGTATTTATCGTCATTTTGTGTATTAAGTATAACAATGTACACTTAGCTTGATTTTATTTGAAAATGAATTTCTGAAAATGACTCAGTTCTGAGAAACAGACAAGCAGATACACGGCACCATTAAATACCCCACGGTACCATTAAATATAATGGTACTGTCCCCTATTTAGTGGTGCCATCAACTGTTATTACAGTTCTGTCTCAGTTTAATTTTCTGTTTTGGCATAACAAAGAAACATAAAACTTAGTAAACTTGATACCGAGCATGTAGAGTATGTTAAGCATCATTTCCGTGTTTAGGACTAAGAAAACATTTACGACAATACTTTTACTACAAAACAAAAAGTTGTCCCAAACGCTCATTTCAAAACCGCATGACTTTACGACTTGTTCTAAAAGCATAACCAGACAATTACAAACTCTATTCTTATATCGGTTCGAGAAAACCTTCAAGCTAGTATGACAAAGTATAGTTAATAACAAAACTTGTAAGTATTAAGCAAGCAAATGCTTTTCATATTATATCCCCCTTCATGGGTAATTTGATACATGGATCATACTCGATTTTTAAAAACCATTTGTTTTAAAATTTTGAGTGGCGTGGCTCTGGTACCAATTGTGGAAACCGTAGAGGGGGTGAATACGTTTCCATTTAAAAACTTTAAACTTTTGTATCAAATGACCAATCAAGTTTGATGTAATATGAAAAGTGTCAATAGAAGTCTTTTAAGAAATAGTAATTATATAAAGCATCAAGTAAGGAATATCACAACAACACAAACTTAGACATATTATAAATAACATGCCATAACACAAAACATAACTAACACAATATAAGCAACAAACTACTCAAGGCTAAATGCAACGCAAGATATAAATGTAAAGCGATAAATGAGAAAGTAAACATAGAGAGATAAGTAAGAAAACGCAAACTCGGACATGGAAATTTATAGTGGTTCGGTCATGAAGCTCCTCTTCGCCCTACTCCACTCCCCGAGTAGCCAACTCGAGAGTTACTTCACTAATCAACAAGCTCCATTCTCAGTGGAGAAAACCATACAACGTCACTTACATTTATTTTCGACACTAAGCTAAATGTCGAGTACTAATCTTAGCTAGTACCAATCTACCACGATCTACCCGATCCTAACAAATCATACAAGCTAGATCCACATGATCTACACACGATCTACTCGATCTACTCATGATCTACCCGATCCTTACTAATCACACAATCAACACACCGTACATGATCAACCGGATCCTTACTAATCACACAATCAACACACCACACACGATCTACCCTTGATCCACTTGATCAACACACAAGCTCACTAGCTACAAGAGATCTCTAAGATCTCAACAATATCACAATGATCCACTCTCACAAGACTAAACAAAAGGTAATGACTACTTGATGTATATCAAGATACAACAAGCTTACAACTAGTAATGCAAGTGCACTACTCAATGACTCTAACACTTTGTATCTTCTTGATACTTTGTGTTCTTCTCTTGGACTAGAAGAGGAATGAAGGTGATCACTTAAATGGATGATTGGATCATTCTAAAACAAACTAAGACTCTCTAAATGATCAAAGAAAGTGATCTAACTAAGCAGGGATTAAACAAGAGAAAAGTAACTGGAAAAATCAGCTTGAAAGTGTAAAATGGTCCACTAATTATAGGCAAAGAGAAAAATGGCCGTTACAGGGGGACGGTACCACTAAATACCCGACGGTACCACTAAATTTAGTGGTACCGTGGTACCGTTCCAGACAGAGACGCTCCAAATTTTGTTTTTAGTGGTGAAAGTTTATTTGGGGGAGTTTGGAGCTGATTTAGGTAAAAATATAGCTGTTGGGATTTTTAAAATGATTTTCCAAAATAATTTGTAAAATGTATTTTTGAAAAAATGTTTTGTCACATTAAGAATGTGAAGTTTATAAAAATATAATCCTTTGATCATTTGTCAAGTAGTAGATTTGTTTGTCCATACCTTGAGTGATTTACGTCGGGATGGAAATCTACGACTTTGTTGAAGCATGCTTGAGACGTCGAGAGATGTTGATATAAGTATGCATTGATGATTTGTGTAAACAAGTAACTTGCGTATTTAACGTTATGCATTACTGATGAGTGTGTAAATACTCATCATTTTATACCCATTTAGACTGCGAAAACGATCAAAAACTAACCAAATATTCCAAATATATCGTGTTTTTGTGTTTATGCATGTGCAGGTACGGATATTTAGAAAATGGACGTAAAACAAGGAAAAATAGACAAAATCCGAGCACGAAATTGGAAAGAACACGAAATTACGAAACAAAACAATAATTTTATTTGGAGCAAATATTGAGGCACGCGAATTTTGGCTTTCATTTGTGGTTTTCGTAGTTACTTGAAGCGTGAAGATTAACAAAAACCCAAGACAGCCCATAAACAGATCCAAGTCACAGCCCAACAATTGATCATTTAACAAGAAAAACCAAAGGAGTGAAGAGGGCTGACGTAAGGAGACATTTTGGCTTATATATATTTGATGATTATTGCCTTCAGAGAGGTAGCCGACACCCATAAGGGTCGATCCCAATCTCACCAAAAATAGTCATTCAGTAGTCATTAATTTGAAAGTAGAATAACTTTGTTAGAGTATTAACTTTAGTTTTGATTGTTACTGCTTTGTGCCATCATTTATTAGTATTAATTCCATTGCTACTTTGATTTCTTTAAGAGCTTTATTTCTTTTAGTTACAAATTATGAGTAGTTTTGTTTAAAACGTCAACAGCCATCAAGCTTTCATTAACTTTTCTTTTAAAAATTAGTTTTTAGTAAATGACTAGTTTAATGATTATTAAATAACTTGTGTTATTACTTTAGTCCACTGTTTCTTCAAATTGTATAACCAAGCATCTTGTTTTATTTATCTTTTAGAGTCATAGTCCTAGTATTTTTGTTTCAATTGTTACCTTTACTTATTTACGATATACTACTTCCGCTAATCATTTTTAGTAGATTTAAAACTCTGTGTTGCATTATACCTTTTTTATTATTATTATTATTTTTTTTTTTTTTTTTTTGTGGATCAAATATTGGTGTTGATTAATGGTTACCAGTTGTGGTTTATTGATAACGGAGAGAGAATTTTGGGATAATGATTGAGCTTATGAATGATGGTTTGAAGCTTATGGAATGGGTCTCGTCTAGCCGTCTTTATACTTTTCATCTCATTTGGTTATCTCTAACCTTTTTATCTCTTTGTTTTTTAATATGTTTATGTTTATTGCCATGCTTAGTTTAGTTATTATTGTTGCTTTATTTATTGCTTGTAGTGTAGTTTTGATTATGTGCGAGTAGTTTATATATGTTAGTTTAGAAATATGCTCATGTTTGTTGGATTAGTTGTTTTGGTTAGCTTATTCAATATGTGTCGTGAGTAGATTTTTATATACTTGTTGAGTAGATTGTTCCGTGAATTAAGTGTGGTTTATAAAAGTTAGAAAATATATTGGTTAGTAATTTTAAGTTACTTAGATTGAAATTTTGGTTGTTTGAACGGGCAAAAGCCGTGAAAATAATTGGGTTTTAATTTAGATACTGATATCTCTTTGTGAAAGATTGTTTTCAAAATAAACCAACGTTGTGAGAAAATATTTATTGGCAAGAGATATTAATTCATCAATAAAGGAATTAATTAAAATAATAAACCACATTTAAGGATCGTGATAATTTGCTTAACAAGTATATCTTTTTATCACATATTTCTTAGTTGCTTGCTTAGTATAATCTAGTTTATTATTTATAGCCGTTGTCTTTTATCGTTAACTTTATATTATTTACTTGCTACTAGTGTTATTATTATCTTTGCTTTAATCATTTAGTTTTAAGCTTTGTAGTTTTGCTTTATTAATCTAGTTTTTATCGCTTAAAATAGTTTTTAATCTTTTACTTTAAAACCAATCAAAAACAAAAATCCTCTTTTCCATCCAAATTCACCCGATCACGAAACCGTTTTATAACAATTCACGCCTCGTCGGGACATACGACCCGGGGAAACCCTGTACTTCCACGGAGCATTGAGCCTTAGGAGTTTGACTTGTTTGACCACATCCGTGGTTGAATTTAGTTGACTGCTTTTGCCTCAATCAACTTTTGGCGCCGCTGCCGGGGAGGTTGTGCGCGTTTATCTAAACGGTTTTTCTGATTAGTGTCTTTGGAATTCGTTCCATTGTACATTTATCCATCCTTGTTCATATTTTCATAAAAACAAAACCCAAAAAGATTTTCCTTCTCATTTGTACAAAATGTATTTCCAAAAACCCAAAAATATTCACCTTTACCCTCTCGCACCTTTGATTCTTCATCCCTACCCCTCCCAAACCATTTGATTCTTTCTATGTCTCATCCACACTTTCTGGTTTGCCAGTGGTGTGGTAGTTCTCATAATGGTGGTAATTGCCCCGGCTGTGGCATGGTAGAGTCAGGAAACGGGTCTGTCTATAACCAAGATCCCTATTCTTACCATGACACCACTGATTCATTCCACCAGCTACCACACCATCAGTCTCAGCAGTTTTACTGTTGTGAGTACTGTGGTGGTTCGCACTACAGTTCTGATTGTCAATCAGGAAGCACGCTTGTCTATGAGCAGTTTCCTGATAACAATTATGACACAAGCACATACGACTCACAGCCACATCAGTTTTACTGTTGTGAGTATTGTGGAGGTCCACACACTAGCTCTGATTGTCAAACAGGGAATCCGTTTCCTTGTAACAATTACGACTATTCGTTTTCAGACCCACCTCCACAGTACCAAATAACCCAAGCAACTCCTCTTGTTACTGAGCAAGACATTTTACTAGAGGTTCTTGAGATATTGAAAGATCTTAAGGAGGAGTTGGCTACTTCATCGTTTCAAAGCTCTCGTGAGAAATCTATGGCAGAATTACTTGCTGAAGAACGAGAGGCCAGAAACGAAAAGAGCATGGAAGAATTACTTGCTGAGCAAAGAGCGGCTAAAATACGTGCCAATCTTCGCTTTGCTGCTCTTCATGATGACGATGATGATGAGGATTCTATTCAAATGAAGGAATATTACAAAGATTCATCCAGTTCATCAGTTGAGATTCCTTCCATGAAAGCACAGGGAGATAAAAGTATGCAAGAATTGCTAGCAGAAGAACACATGAAAAATATAGAATCTATGTGTGCTAGTCTTTCTTATCTCCCTCCGGCTGCTGTTATCACACCCGAGGTTCACACTCACTCTCTGAACATGGGGGATGAGCATCTTAGCACTATTCCTAATAAGGAATCGGACGAATTAATAAAGTCTAGTGTTGAGATCCTTGTCCCAATCCCGAGAGAGTCACAGGGAACTTTGGATGATATGTGTGATATTCCTTCACCTCTTGAGTGTTCAAACGATCAATTTGAGACTTTCTCAGATTATAGCGATGATTGTATATCTCATGGAGACATTGAGTATATTGAGGCACCACTGCCTCAGTCTGATGTTGATCCTCTTCTTGAGGAGTTCGCTGATGAACTTGCTCACATCGATCCACTTTCATTGGAAGGTGATGATGGTCTCCTCGATTTCCAAGCCGATCTGGGAGAAATTGAAAGTCTCCTTTATCATGATCCGTCACTCACTTCTTATCCCGACAGTCCACAAGAGAATGATAATCTCTTTGTTCCCGAAACATTTAATACGACTCTCACCAATCCTCTATTTGAATTCGATTCTGAATTCACTATGATTTCTAATAATCCAATCTTTGACGAGGATTGTGATGAGTCCACAATGGAACATGAGTCCACAGATTCACATCTTGTGAATGATTCTCTTCATGAGGAGTTCTCCGGTGAACTCGCTCATCAGTTTGATATCCCGGGGGGAGATGCTCTCAATTATGAGAATTTGCAAATTCCCACCCACCCTCCCGGGTTGTTTACGAGCTTACCCTTTGAAATCCAAACTCAGGCTATTGAGCCTCCTCTTGAGGAAGAAGATCAAATCATGCTTTTTATCATGATTTTCTTCCTTTTCTTCACCTACAGGGTGACTTCTTCTCTTCTTCACTCCTTCGGGAGTGAGGACACTATCTTTGATCCCGGCATTTTCATGTACCATTATTTTGAGCCGGGATTATATCTCATCGGTGTGGAACTTTCACGTGCTTCATATGTTTGTCCAAACATTTTGAATGAAAGTCCGATTGAGATTGTTTCTTCCACATCATGCTTCCCCAAGGACAATTGAATTCGGGGTCGAGTCAAGCTAGCGACTCGGTAAACAAAAACAATAGCATGCTTATAGGGTTTTCACCCTAAGTGTGGGGGAGTCCCCCATGCCATGGTTACTTGTGACGTGAAAAAACAAAATGGTGTTTTCCACGCTTAGCTTGTAATGTTGCCCTTTTACGTTCAAAATGTCGGCATAATAGCCGGGATTTTGAATATTGAGGACAATATTCATGCTAAGTGTGGGGGGGTATTCGCTATTCTAGCGAATTTTATCACATATTACTATATAATACCCCCGTTTTTGCCAAAATTTCAAAATTTTCAAAAATTTTTCACTGGTGCTTCAAAATTTTTTTGTGGTAATCAGTCCGCCTTGTCTAACCGACAAAAGGGATTGGCTAGTCCAGGAGCAAACGGCTCTTGGTAAAGACATCTCAAATCCGTTGACGGCTTGCAATTTGCCCAAAATTGTATGGTTCCTCAACTCCCCGAAAACAAATGAGTTGGCTAGCCCGCAAGATTATGGCTTGTGGTAAAGGCAGTGGAAAATCCATAATTGGTAATCAGCTCACCAAGATGTTGACTATTCCATCAAGAGTTGGCTAGTCCAGAAGCAAACGGCTTCTGGTAAAGACTAATCAAATCCGTTGACAGCTGGTGGTTTGCTCAAAATCATACGGTTATCAGGTGTGCCACAGTTCTTACACCTGGCTACTCCAGAAGTGATGGCTTTTGGTAAAGAGTTTTAAATCCATCAAGTTTTCAAAACAGTTTATTGCTAGGGACTAGCAATAGTTTAGTATGGGGGATTGATGAGTGTGTAAATACTCATCATTTTATACCCATTTAGACTGCGAAAACGATCAAAAACTAACCAAATATTCCAAATATATCGTGTTTTTGTGTTTATGCATGTGCAGGTACGGATATTTAGAAAATGGACGTAAAACAAGGAAAAATAGACAAAATCCGAGCACGAAATTACGAAACAAAACAATAATTTTATTTGGAGCAAATATTGAGGCACGCGAATTTTGGCTTTTATTTGTGGTTTTCGTAGTTACTTGAAGCGTGAAGATTAACAAAAACCCAAGACAGCCCATAAACAGATCCAAGTCACAGCCCAACAATTGATCATTTAACAAGAAAAACCAAAGGAGTGAAGAGGGCTGACGTAAGGAGACATTTTGGCTTATATATATTTGATGATTATTGCCTTCAGAGAGGTAGCCGACACCCATAAGGGTCGGTCCCAATCTCACCAAAAATAGTCATTCAGTAGTCATTAATTTGAAAGTAGAATAACTTTGTTAGAGTATTAACTTTAGTTTTGATTGTTACTGCTTTGTGCCATCATTTATTAGTATTAATTCCATTGCTACTTTGATTTCTTTAAGAGCTTTATTTCTTTTAGTTACAAATTATGAGTAGTTTTGTTTAAAACGTCAACAGCCATCAAGCTTTCATTAACTTTTCTTTTAAAAATTAGTTTTTAGTAAATGACTAGTTTAATGATTATTAAATAACTTGTGTTATTACTTTAGTCCACTGTTTCTTCAAATTGTATAACCAAGCATCTTGTTTTATTTATCTTTTAGAGTCATAGTCCTAGTATTTTTGTTTCAATTGTTACCTTTACTTATTTACGATATACTACTTCCGCTAATCATTTTTAGTAGATTTAAAACTCTGTGTTGCATTATACCTTTTTTATTATTATTATTATTATTATTATTTTTTTTGTGGATCAAATATTGGTGTTGATTAATGGTTACCAGTTGTGGTTTATTGATAACGGAGAGAGAATTTTGGGATAATGATTGAGCTTATGAATGATGGTTTGAAGCTTATGGAATGGGTCTCGTCTAGCCGTCTTTATACTTTTCATCTCATTTGGTTATCTCTAACCTTTTTATCTCTTTGTTTTTTAATATGTTTATGTTTATTGCCATGCTTAGTTTAGTTATTATTGTTGCTTTATTTATTGCTTGTAGTGTAGTTTTGATTATGTGCGAGTAGTTTATATATGTTAGTTTAGAAATATGCTCATGTTTGTTGGATTAGTTGTTTTGGTTAGCTTATTCAATATGTGTCGTGAGTAGATTTTTATATACTTGTTGAGTAGATTGTTCCGTGAATTAAGTGTGGTTTATAAAAGTTAGAAAATATATTGGTTAGTAATTTTAAGTTACTTAGATTGAAATTTTGGTTGTTTGAACGGGCAAAAGCCGTGAAAATAATTGGGTTTTAATTTAGATACTGATATCTCTTTGTGAAAGATTGTTTTCAAAATAAACCAACGTTGTGAGAAAATATTTATTGGCAAGAGATATTAATTCATCAATAAAGGAATTAATTAAAATAATAAACCACATTTAAGGATCGTGATAATTTGCTTAACAAGTATATCTTTTTATCACATATTTCTTAGTTGCTTGCTTAGTATAATCTAGTTTATTATTTATAGCCGTTGTCTTTTATCGTTAACTTTATATTATTTACTTGCTACTAGTGTTATTATTATCTTTGCTTTAATCATTTAGTTTTAAGCTTTGTAGTTTTGCTTTATTAATCTAGTTTTTATCGCTTAAAATAGTTTTTAATCTTTTACTTTAAAACCAATCAAAAACAAAAATCCTCTTTTCCATCCAAATTCACCCGATCACGAAACCGTTTTATAACAATTCACGCCTCGTCGGGACATACGACCCGGGGAAACCCTGTACTTCCACGGAGCATTGAGCCTTAGGAGTTTGACTTGTTTGACCACATCCGTGGTTGAATTTAGTTGACTGCTTTTGCCTCAATCAATTACATGTTACATATTTGTCATCATTAAAACCGAATAAACCGTTTAGTTTAAATATCGTAATATTTGCACTAACAATATTTATAGGCAAATCTGAGGGCCTGAGAAGCGGGGTCGGTACCCTTAAATTCTAACGGGACCGCCCTAATATTTAAGGGGGCCGCCCCATATACTGGCTCTCAGATTTGTCTTTTTCTGGGGAAGGTTTTTCTTGAATATTTTAGCCATTTTTAGTTGAAAATTTGAATTCATATATTTATTATAGATTAAACATTTTTCTTTAATTACAAAAAATGAATTTGTACAAGATATAAAATGTTTGTAACATTTTATAAAAAATCTAATGATTAAGTAAATGTTCCTTTGATCATAAAATGCATTAGACATTTTGTTTATTCATACTTTTAGTGATTAATTTGTTAAAATGAATATTTACTACTAAATACTTGTTTACGTAATAATCTTACGTTTAATGATTTTACATTTTGTGATTATCAAAACGTAGAGATATCAAAAAATATTAATAACGTTTTTAAGCATTATTTATATTAACAATCTCCCTCTTTTTGATGATTACAAAATCTAAACTCATTAATCAAAAAAATAATTTTAGACAAGTATTTAGAAAGTTTATATCCACTTCTCCCCCTTTCTGTAGAATCAAAAAGGTTATGCCGACTAGTTTCATATATGAAATTTGACGGGATGAGAGCTCCTCCTTGATGTGTATTGTCCCTCGTTCGAGGGCACCAAGGAATCGAGCTATGAAATACTTTGCAAAAAAAAATATTAGAAGCACAAGCATACATAGCAAAATATGGAATAAAAGAACTAAAAGAGCAACATGCATAGCAAAATTATTAAGGACATACAACAATACATTAATTAATTTAAAGTGATTATGCGAAACACATAATCATTGCTACAACATTTAGTATGCTTGAAGCATATAACAAGTAAGAAGTAAAAATCCTAAATTGCCAAAGAGAGCCATCGGACTTGCTTGCGACACAAAGGCTTGGACGAGTTTATTTGAAAAAACAAGAGACATAAGCATATAGTATGCTTAGATGGTTTATGGTAGAGTGTTTGGAATGGAAGTGGTTGAGTTAGGGTAAGGATGTTGGATTAATGGAGGTATATTTTTGGGTGCATGGATGTTGGAGAGTTTGGAGGTTAAGAGTTTGGAAGTGGAGTGTTTGGAGGTAGAGAGTTTGGAGCGGAAGAGGTTGATTGAGGGTTAGAGTGTTGTCTAAAGAAGGTGTTGGATGAGACCTAGTGAGAAGATACTCAATCCAAGTGAAATGTTCACATAAGGCAATGGTTTGTTTTTTAAGATAGATACAACAAGGACAATTGTTGACATGATTTTCAACTTGATTTATGTTGTGGGGTGATGAGGGAGAACTAGAAAGGGGTTGATCCAAGTTACGTTGAGTAAGGTGTAAAGCAAGAAGAGCACTACGCTCATGAGCTTCTTTGAGTTCTTCAACGAACTTCAAGTGTTTGGAAGAAGGTGATGGTGGTGGAGTGGGGTTGTCATTAAGGATGAATGTTTGCACATTTAGCATAGGAGCAACATGTGAGTTTGAAGGTGTAAGAGGATGTGAGGTGTTGGCATGTGAAGTGTTGGAGTTTTGATGTTGATTGTTATGTTGTGATTGAGCATGTTCCACACAAGGATCATTTGATGAAAGTGAGTGAGATGAAGGTGTATTTTTGGGAGCAAGGGTGGTTGTTAGGCCAACGTGATGAGGTTTGTGTATGGTTTCATTTGAGTGAGCATGAGATTTAGGTGTTGGTTGGTTGGTTGGTAACAACATCATTTATTGAGGTGGATTTTTGACAAGTGTCAAGCTTTCTTTTCCAAACGGGTTTTACAGAGATCTTTGCAACCCTTGAAGGTTTAGATCTTGGGTAGTTAGGAGATGAAATGATGGGATGATTTGAGATTTATGATGAGGAATGATATTTATAGTGTAAGGGTAATGTGATTATGGAAGGGTAAAATTTGTTGGATAGATTAGGACAAAATATGTTTATGAATTCTGAGAAGTGTAGGTTTAAAGTGGGATAAAATGAGCTAAAAAGTAGAAAAAAACATTAACTCTCAACCATCAGATGGCCAATCCCTTTAAAGTTTAAGGAGGCCGCCTTAATATTTAAGGGGGCCGCCCATTGTCTGGTTCCCAGATTTTCAGAAATGGGTTTTTGGCAGAAAATTGTAGAAAAGATTATGTCTTCAGGTTTAGTTTCAAGCAAGTCCAACTCCTTGAGGCAATTATGCATGTAATATATTATGAGTAAAGATCATTTGAGGACTAAACTTTTTTTACATATACCAATGGACTAATCTCCACCCTTCATCTTCCCTCCATCTTTATTTGATCTAATGGATGAGATTAATCCCAACAATTTAAAAAACCCACTTTCATCCTTTTTTTTCAAATATTAATATCTTTCAAACCGTTAATCTTTAAGCGAAAAAAAATATAACCGTTACAACGAGCGTTTAATTATCTTTCTATAGATAGACTAATTGATATATTTTCGACAAAATTTTTTTTTTCGTTTTTTTCACCTTTTTTTTTCGTGGCTGAAAAAATCATATATGATATTACATATCATATCATATATAATATATGTAATATCATATATGATATTACATATCATATATGATATACAATATCATATATGATTTTTTTCGGCCACGAAAAAAAAACGTGAAAAAAACGATTTTTTTTCGAAAGTATATCAAAGTGCCCGTCTATAGAAAGATAATTAAATGCCCGTCGCGATGGTGTAATTATTTTCACTTAACGATTAACGGTTTAAGAGATATTTAAATTATAAAAAATTGGTGAAATAATAAAATGCTTTTAATCTTAACCATTGATTTCCTTTTTAGATGGATGGTGGGGATGAGTCTCTTGATATGTGAGGAATGTTTGGTTTGTAAAATAACTCGACTCATATATTAATGAATAAGATATGCATGCAACTTATATTAATAAGCAACTAAGAAAATAAGCAATTTAATTAAGCAAGTAAAGTATAAATCAACCAAGTAATTTTCGTGAGCAAGAGCAATAGAATTTAGCAAATATTTTCTTAAATATGTAAATAGGAAAGTTAATGATGAACGTGTTTATTGTATCCTGGTGTGTGCCTATATGCAACAAATGTAGAGTTATGATTGTTACGACTCCTAGACGCAAAACAAAAGGAATATTCATAAGAAACAATACATCTTCTCCTTGATTTGTCTTAGCTCACTGATAAATGTCATGTATACACATATATTAGATTATATATGTATAAATAACAAACGTGAGACCATGATCCATGATTTTAGAACTAGTTTTTAGCATTATTCAACAGTGCAAGAAAGTGAGTTTTTTTTTTCCATGTATTTCCTAGATGTGAGAATGATTTGGATAAAAATAGATTGGGGTTTTACTTAAAAGTATGTTAATGCAAAAGAATAATACAATAGAGAAGAAATAAAGTTCTCCCAATCTTTGGTTTAATGCAAAACAGAATCCTAGACACAGATTAAGAAGAAGTGAAAATGGAAAAACATTGTTCAGATGGCCGGCCCCCTTAAAATGAGGTCGGTCCCCTTAATGTTTAAAGGGGCCGCCTTTAAAACTTTAGGGGAACCACACATCTGACGGAAGATTTTTGACAGAGCATAAAATTTTGGTTCTTTAGAAGATTTTATATTGTAGACAATGTATGCCATTAATTCGAGACCCAAACTTTGGTAGTTAAAGGTTTCATGCTCAAGAAATTTAGTTGATATATACGCAATGTTATTAAAATTGCAACCTTATCTATAGATAAATGTATATCCTATTATCATGAAAGAAGTATTGACAACTTTCTATATGTTTTATGCGAGAGTGTTGAATGGGCTTAGAACTAACATCTATGACTCCTTTAATATTGCACATAATCTATCTTTAAAGTCGTAATCTATAGGAGCTTGTTTCATCCATATATTTCTTAATGTGAAAAATCTGATCCCACTTCTATATTGATGGTTAATCCACTTAACTCAATTTACTTCATCTCCGTGAGTTTACTTAACAGTGGACATAGAAGATTGCCATTTTGTATGTTATTAAGAAAACAAGGCTAAGGGGTTTCTAGTCTATAAGAAATAAGAAGAATAAGTGTGAATGTTAAAAAAAAAAGCTAACTATAAAACTAAGCATAACATAAAGCAAAAGATTTCAAAACACTAGTTAAGCATAAAACAAAATTAAGAGAAAACGTACCTTTGTCTTTAATTGATTTTAATTAATAAGACTTACGAGCTCATGGAAATGGATGATGGATGAATTCCCAAGTTGACTGTAGTGTGATAATTTAGCAATTTGGTCCTCATTGTCTTCATTGCCCAAAATTGTTTGACCCGACCATGTTTGATAATTTACTTATTGGATATCATATCTAAAATACACCTTTTATCAATTGTTGTTTCTTTCTCATCTTCATTGCTATCTCTCCATGCTCCTCCAATGAGTACTTTTAGATAAACTTGTACATACTTCAATGAGTCGATTAGAATTTCCACATTTGAAGCATTTCCTTTCTCTCTCGCCATTGGAGTGATATTAATTTATATTGTGGTTGTCATCGACCATTTTTGAATAATTCAATGTTATTACTTTGTAGACAATCAAGTTGCCAATTAATTCGTAATAACGCTCATTTGGTACATGTTTTAGTCGCATTATGTGTATGTTTTTGCATTGTATTTGGTTGTGTTTGTGAACATTTTACGCTTAAAAGGTACAAAACATATGTTTAGGTTCAGGTACAATCAAGTCCAAGGAATTAGTAAGAAAAATGGAGAAAAGTCGTTAAATCAAGAGTTTATGCGCAACGAAAGATTCATCCCATAATAAAGACTTCGGGACGTTCATCAAAGATAAAGGATCAAGTTATAAGAGATTCCCAAGTCCAAAGAAAGATCAAGTGTTCAAGAGATATCTCATAAAAGTCCACCATGAATTACGGTTTACTTCTTCAACCAAAGGTTCAAGAATACAACTAGGGCTCAAGTTCAACCTAAGGTTCAACATTTCTATCTAAACCTTGGGCTGGAATCTGAACCTTGGGTTGAGACTTCAACCTTGGGTTGATGCAACTCCTGGCTTCTTTAATGACCACTTTTAATGAACTAACTCTTCATGTAGGTTGTCATTATGTTCCAATTAACTTCAAAGTCCAGAATTTTTATGACACTTTGTGTCCAAGGAACTTGCTTGTTGGCCAAGGAGTGTTTTCTATTAATTAGAAGCTTAGCCATGAGAGAAGACACAATTCTTACACCAATTACCAAATTATCTAATTATCATTACCAATCATATTAATTTACTCTCTCAAGAAGGCTCTCAAGGAAGAAAACGCAGGAAGGAGTTAGCTTACATTCATCATCCATCATTATAATCATTCAAGGAATCATTATTGATCATCTCATAATTGTTCCTAACTCTTGTAACCATCATTACAACTTTTGTAAGACTATTCAATTATGTTTTCAAGTGATATAATTTCTGTGATTATTTCTTTGTTTTCCATGAGCGGCTAAGTGCTTTATGCGCTTGCCTAGATGATGTTTGTATCATGATGAGTAGTTGATTATGATTCTATGGTTCTCTATCAAAGTTAATACTAAGATCGAATTGTACTTTTAAAGTCTTTCACACTAAATGGTTTAACAAGTTTGGTTGATTATTAATAGTGTAATAGGTCGAAAGAGACATTGTTGATTAATCAATTGTCAAAGACTTGTGAAACTATCGTGAATCAAGTAATTGAATTGTGTTAGTATTGTGTAATCAAACTCAATATTGTTTTTGTCATCTTAAAATCTTGACGAGGATTGAAAGTGTTGGAAACAAGAGGATTAGTACACGAACTAATCAAACTAGAACACCATCTAATTTATTTATCGTAACCATTGAGAACCATTGTCATAATCATGCTATTTGGATTGTTTAAAATAGTTTAGGCAAGTGTAGTTTTTAATATATTGAAATTACATCATTATCATTATTTGCTTGTTATTAGAATCATTGCTAAACTTTCACTATAATCAAACTCACGTTCCTAAAACTGAACAAATCCTTGTGAACGACTTCGGCTTACCATTTTATCTCTTACTACACACGGACGAATATACTTGCTCGTATGTGTTTCATTTGAATCATTGGTAGATCGTGTTATAAATTTAAAACTTGTACACTCGACATACATCAATTCGTCAAGTGGTAGAGATGATAATGTCATGGATTCCTTAATACTCGTAACCTTGGCACACCATATTGCCACTAGTAAATCTTTGAGACATAATGTCGTGAAAGATGTTGTGTATGATGTACGACTTATTATTCGTCAATCTTCACGTGTATGCGAGTGTGCCAACACATTTTTGAGTTTTCTGTTTTTGCTTTTAATGTTCGAAATCTTTCTTATGCAATATTTGAAATCTTTTCATAGTAAGTAAATAAAATTCTAAATTTTTAAGTTTCTTTAATTATAAAATTGTCTTAAATACATTATAATATAGTATAGATTTAAAAAATGAAAAATGAAAAAAAAAAAAAAAAAAAAAAAAAAAAAAAAAAACCTAACAATGAGTCATCAATTGATAATGGAAGGACAATTGCCTCGTCACACATACCTATCCAGTCTTTAACCGCCAGCTGGATCCCTCTCAACCTTCACGTGTCACCTAACCCTACCCACCCCCTTCTCCAACCACCACTCTCTCACGGCGGTCGTTTACCCTAATTCCCTAATTCTCTCACCGGAACCACCGGCAACTTCCCCTTTATTCCGTTTGGACCGCCGTCGTGTCTCCGTTTAAATCGTAAACAGGTATAACTGTTTTTATCTATATCTTTCTAAGTAGGTGTATGAGTTAGTTGGAACGAATTATTTGAAAATTTGGTGAATTATGGATGTGTAGTTGAAGATCTAGATCTGATTGTTAGTTTTTTAAGTAGCTTTTTAATTTAGTTTAGTTAAATTTTCTAGTTAGGTGTGGCTATAGTAGGCTATATATCTTATGGCTGTTCGCAGTAGCAGTTAGTCAACGGTTAGTAGTAGGTGTTTGTTTTATAAAAGTGTTTGGTGGCGTAGCTGTATAAGTGTATATGTAATTATAAAGTATGAAATGACGGAAAAAGCTAAACGCTTCTTCAAGTAGCATTTGAAAAGTATGTTTAGAAAAGATAAACGCACAAAATGCTAAAAGCTCCTAAACACTTTTAAATGTTCCTTGCTGAACGATTATGTCTCAGAATGCTACAATTATGAATGTAACAAATCTAGAAATTCTGCTTACAGATTATGCGAGAAATTTTGATTGAGTTTAGTAGATCTGATCATTCTAGTAATTAGTATAATGAGAATTTGAGTGTTGAAAAAAGAATTTTAGAAACCAAGGCTGACCGTGGAAAACAGAAAAATAAAGGAGGTAATTATTGCTTAGAAACCAAGGCTGACCAAAAAGGTAGGATGCTTATTTAATTCAGGGCGTTTTGTATATGTGATTCCCTTTTTCTCATTAGTTTGATATTTTATGGGAAATAGGGAAAAGATCTATTAAGGGATATAGAGCCAAAATGAAGTGTCTTGATTAGCGATTTTTTTAGTGTGAAATGTTTTTTTTTAATGTATTGGAGAGAGTGTAATATAGGATGCTTATTTTAGTTGAACAGACATATACAGTAATTAATAATTTAGTTTACCAGATATTTAGAGAAAATATAACGACGAGTAGATGATCTCATATTTGGTGTGTATGAACTATGAAGTATGAATTTTACAAGAGGATTGATTAACTGGTCCAAGGTTTGACCATGGGATGACTAACATTGCAATGTTGTTGGTTTAATCAATACTTTTTGCTATGGTATTAATAATCAATGTCAGGCCATATGGTAAATTGTTATTCCAGAGAGACTACTTTAATCCAAATGAACGAAGGAATGGTTTATAGTTCATGTATAGGATATGTATGGTTGAAAGATCATGAATGACACCAAATTTTGTATCTATATGGTCACGTGGTAGAAGATTGAAAATTCTAGTAATTGAAACGACAGCAGCAGAATGGGAACATTGAGAATTTTGTAGCATAGGGGAAGGTTTTAGAAGAGTTCAATTAATGGTTAGTTCGAGCTTATCACTACCGCTACTTTGGTGTTTTTGATAATTTGATCTCCAGAGTAATATTTTATGAGCTTAAGTTCAATGACCGTAGCTGCAAGAAGTTGTAATTTTGCATGCGATAATTATCATGTGCAGCAACAGTTGTTTGGTTTGATGGTTATAATAAGTTATATTGTAAAGTCATGCTCCAAAGGAAATAATTTTTGCCATGAGCATGCTCACCTCATATCTAGCTGTGGTAGATCGCGGTCCAATGTTATTTTTGGTCTGACTGGTCCTTACTATTTGGTGAAACACAGCATTAAATTAAGAACATACTAGCCAATTAGGGCATCTATTAGGTTGGAAGATGTAATCATGTTGCAATTTCTGCCAGAATTTGCAACATCTAAAAGAGTTTGATCTAAAGAGATTACAACATAACATAATCCCCCTTGCCCCTTTCATGCGCTGCTCAATCATGTTAATTACCTGATTTGTGGACAATAAAAATGATGATGTCTTTGCTGTAAACAAAGAAAAAGACAAAAGACAAAAAGAATGCTATAAATAGCTATATTCTATATGTAAAGTAGTCTTCCTACATTATGTACAAATTAGTGATAAAGAGTATAACAAGTAGGGTTGGATCAGTTGGAAAACCCCTTGCCTCTTAACCTAGAGGTCAAGGGTTCGATCCTCACTCCCTACAAAAGGCCGGAGGTCCTTTCTACCTTAGGTAGAACCGGAAGCAGCCTCTCTACCTTAGGTAGGGGTATGGTTGTCTACATCTCAACCTCCCCCATACACCGTGGAAGACGGTATTGGGACCCATAACCCGTGGAAGACGGTATTGGGAGTTACTTTACTTTACTTTACTTTTAGTGATAAAGAGTATATACCATGGAAATTCAAATATTCCAGCAATGTAATGTGCCATTAATTGTTTTTTAGTCCTTATGTATGATGAAAGATAGTGTGTGTCCATATTGGCCAGTTTTCGTGACAACTAGTTAGTAGTTACATATCCGAAACTGAGACTTATGAAAATGAAACTGAATTTTTGACATTTCCTTCAGGAAGTTGCAGATATTCTGCGGTTAATTATAGGAATCAAAGTAGTTTGGAGCCCAAGTCAGTTCTATTTTAACAACCTAAAAGTGCTGCAAATGTCTTATCTGTGTCAAGTTTTTGTACTCTAGATCTGTAAGGTGAATTAACTATTAATCAAACTCGATTCATGTAATTTGTGTGCATCAAGGCTCATAATCTTATTGTTTGTTGGTGTTTGTGACCAGGGACGGAACTTGAACACTCTTGGTGGGGGGGCCAACTTGAAAAGTATTTATTTTAGGGGGGCCGATATATACTACAATGAAATTTTTGTATTAAAAATGACTAGAACCATATATAAAAAGGTATAAAATGTACATAGGATCAAAAATTTTAGGGGGGGCGCAGCCCCCCTTGGTCCCTTCTAAGTTCCGTCCATGTTTGTGACTTCGGGTTACCAAAACAATGTTTTCTGAGAATAAACTAAAATGCTATAGATAGACTTGCTGTTCATTTGCTGGGTGTAATTAATCAGTGATTGACTGCATTATATTTGATTTCTGCAGGTGCTTCTTGGTTATATTAGAAGCATATAAAAAATCCTAAGTCTTCGTTAATTATTGGCTGCATATAGAACTCTCAACCCATAGTTTCATGGGGGCTGGGGAACAGAGCTCACCTGCCAAACAGTCCAAACCTACTACAACCCAAGAAACACCTCCGCCGCTCTCTTATCCTGATTGGCAAAGCTCTATGCAGGTGCTTGTTATAATCTTCTAAAGTTTGTCTCGGAAGATATAGTGAAGCGTGTCACATACCGAGATATATACTTATATAGTGTATAATAATAACTTACGAATTTCATACTCAGGCTTATTATGGTTCTGGAGCTGCTCCACCTTTCTTTGCCTCAACTGTTGCTTCGCCGCCACCTCATCCATATATGTGGGGAGGCCACCAGGTGAGCATCTCAACTTACATTTAAATAATTGGAATTTGAGATGCATATGGTATGTAATCTGTTTTATTTAAATTATTTCAGCATCCAATGATGCCACCTTATGGGACGCCAGTTCCATACCCTGCTATGTATCCACCAGCAGGGGTGTATGGTCATCCTACTATGCCTATGGTAAGCAGAGTTTAGCCTTCATGAATTCAGATTTTACGGTTTTATCTTGTATCATATTCTCATTCTCTTATTATTATCAGACCCCCGGTGCAGTGCAGCCAAACACAGAAATGGAAGCAAAGCCCCCTAATGGGAAAGACAGGGTCAACAAAAAGTCGAAGGGTGCTTCGGGGAATTCCAATGCTGGTGTTAGGAATGGAGAAAGTGGGAAGACTGCATCAAGTTCAGGGAATGATGGTGCCACCCAAAGGTTCGTCAAACCTGAACTTTTAGATTCTACTATGTTTTAAGTTGATTTAATAAATAAGCTGTTATTTATTTTTATTTTTTCCTAAGGTGCATTTTCTCATAATAAATAATGCAATGCTGATTGTTAATTTTGAACACAAACAGTGCTGAAAGCGGAAATGATGGTTCATCAGATGGAAGCGATGAGGATGACCAACAGGTATGTGTTAATTCACATTAATTGAAAACTCTTTACTGGTTCTCTTATATGTGTATTTGACTTTTTCAAATCTGTAACTCCAGGAATATTCTGGAGGCAAGAAGGGAAGCTTCCATCAGATGCTTGCAGATGGTGATTCTAAACACTCCTTTTAACTTACTTTAACCATGTGCTTGAGATTTTGTTATAACTTCATATATTCTTTCTGCAGCAAGTGCACGGAATAGCGTTTCTGGGCCCAACGGTCAGACAGCAGTGCCTGGGAACCCTGTAGTAGGTTCTATGCCTGCTGCTAATCTTAACATGGGGATGGACCTTTGGAACCCATCTGCTGGTACTGGGAACATGAAAATGCAGCCAAATCAAACTGTAGCTACACCAATGCTGGCTGATCAATGGGTTCAGGTATACAAAAAGTTAGTTACTTTCTTGTTTGTTACTCTTGGGTAGTATTTCATTACCAATGTTGTGTCAAGAGACAGTGATTAACGTAAACATACATCAACGAGTATAGAAACTAATGTGTGGTCGTTCTATTATCCAAAGGATGAACGAGAACTGAAGAGGCAGAAGAGAAAACAATCAAATAGAGAGTCAGCTAGAAGATCAAGGCTGCGAAAGCAGGTATGTTTTGTTAGATAAAGGGTTGTTCAAACTGATCACTACAATCTAAACATATGGAAGTTTGCAAAATGGAACCTGAATGCTTTTTTCTGATAACTTGTTTTCCTCAGGCCGAGTGTGAAGAGCTGCAAGCACGAGTAGAGGCATTAAACAGCGAGAATCATTCACTTAGAGATGAGCTGCAGAGGCTTTCTGATGAATGCGGGAAGCTTACATCTGAAAATAATTCTATAAAGGTTTGCGCCACTTCCTCTCTCCATATATGCTGTGATTATTTCTGTTGTGTCAGATATAAGAGTCAATGCTATAAGAGTCAGCAATTATTCTGAACTTTTTATAATTTATTTTGCTTGAACAGGATGAATTAACTAGGTTTTTTGGACCGGAAGCTGTGTCGAAACTCGATGCCCATCTTCAATCTCAAACTAACGAAGGTGACAGTTGACAACTTGACAACAAAGTTTACGTATTTAAGCTTATACAATTAGGTCAACGACCATTTTCGAGTCTTCAGAAGGAATTGACTATAGGATTGATCGAGAAAGTACTACACACTGCGACTCCCTCTTTTTTTATGCTCTCATACAACCATAACATGTCTGTCAATACTTCAATATATATATAATATCCGGGTGTTGATGCTTGCTGTTGTAGATGGTAAAGATGTTTGAAAGGCCTGAATTAGGTGAGAATTATGTGTTCTCATTTTTAACTTATGTTTGTATGCTGTCATGTGAACAAATTTTTTTTGTATGACAAGTATTGCTCAAATGTTTGTATTGATCTATTTCTAGTCATGTATTGTGCGATATCATATTTAGAGAGTTATATGATTCTGTAAAAGGTGTATGTTCGAAAATGAATGACATTGGCCTATGTTGATGACTTGATTTTATTTGTCAAAGGTTAGAACTTGATATCATGGGATTGCTGTCTACAGTTTATCTGCCCATATATCAAGTCTCAAAGTAGAAAATTAGCATTGTTATATACTTGAACTGTTGGTAAAACACAATAACTTGCAAAACCACTTTCCTTTGCATGAGTGGTTGGAGTAAACATGTGCATTTCTACTACATTTGAACATATGGTAATAAAGAAATGCAAAAACAATTGACATAACAAGAGAGTACTGGGTAGTTTGAACGTATTCAAATACTCCATACTTGCACCTCCTCTTTCCCAGCTTAATATGTGCCAAATATCTTTTAATATTCTCTTACATCATCGAGCGTTAAGCAAACACAAAACACAAAGACCGATTCAATACACGCATAGCTTTACAGATTTTATTCGACAGTGGATCATAAGAAATGATATCATATATATTCAGATTGCACAGCAAGCTCATCATGGTTATAAAAATGTTACTGATACATGTTGAAATATTTCCAAATTGAACATTATCTAACAATATGATCATATTTCCGTCTTTCTCCCCAAGGTTAAACATAATTCTAAACCAATTATCACTACAATCTACAATACATCCGAATCACTTTCACTTATATCCCTACTATATGCCAAGTAGTATTATTCATGTTATAGTATTATTTCTATTTAACCACAATACCAATATTCCACATCACCTAACAAGTCCACACTGACGTTGCGACAAGTGGCCTATCATGCCAACAAAGCACCATCTCAGCATGTCGTTTCGCCACGTGGAACCCTCTTACTTGTACTCTCCTCAACAAACACTCGGCTTGAAACTCGGCAAACTGACTCATCACCACCGGCCTCATCCCGGCCCTACCAAACATCTCCCGCCACGCCGTCCCGCGGCGGCCGGAATCCTCGACCATCGCAATTATCTTCGGCAACAACACAAACATCTCAATACTCCTCATCCACTCACCACCACCACCACCGCCACCGCCGTTAGCCGCCTCCAACGACTCCATCACCGTCGTAAAAAGCTCCACACCGTCAATCACCGTCTGCCGAAACAAAGCGTTTCCGTAACCGTTTAACTCACCGTCAACATACACCACAACATCCGGCGAAACTCGCCGCAGATCATTAACAAAACCACCTCCAATCCTTCTAAAAATAGTAGGCGATAAAACAACAGCTGTTTTCTCTCCATTAACAAATTTCACCGACTTAAACGACACGAATTCAAACACACGAATCGAAACAAATTCGATATCAAACCGTATACTCAATTCACTACAAAACGAACACAAATTTTCTCTAATCAGTTTTGACTCGAGCACATACTCTTCAGGCACAACAGCAGTGATCCTCACAGCAGGCGAGTTAACTTTCCTGCCCTCCGCCTTCTCAGCCACAGCTTTTAAAAAAGACGCCCAATGTCCGCCTAAACCTATATCGAAATCGATGACGTGTACACTCATCGAACCGTCGATCACATCAAGTATAGCTTGATTAGCAGTAAAGCTTGAAAACAAAGGAATAGGTGATACATTAGAGAATATTTTATACGCTTTAATGAGCTGTACGATCTCTAACGACGTACAGCTCGTTAAACATCTAGTTGAGCCAGTAAGTAGTGTTTGGATTGCTTCTTTAAAGTAAAAAACAGCTCGTTGTAACGGTTTTCCGTTAGGCGAACGAAGGCGGTTATTTAGACGTGTGAGTATTACTTGTGCTAGCTGAAACGACTGCGTTTCGAAACAGTCAGCTAAACGAGTCAGCTCGTCTCGGAAATCGTACTCGTGATGATCATATTCATTGACATCATCTTCGTCCAGCTGGTGGCTCATTAAATCGAAAGGGTTGTTGTTGTTGTTATTAGGGTTTATGTTATCGAATTCGGAATGGTAAAAAGGCGGGAGATCAGGTAAATCAGTTAGAGGATATGTAACTGATGATTTGTTGGAATCATCGTAAAGACCTAATTCTTTCATGATGGAATCAGAATCCCATTCTGGTTCGAAATGGTTGTTATTATTATTGATCATTCCATTTTCGAAGTTTTCTATGGGCAAAAAGGAGCTGATGTTGTTGTTATTGTTGTTGTTGTAGTTTTCGAGTGATGACGAGTTACACGTTACTGGACTGGGGGGACTTTGACGAATGTCGAGGACTGATTTGGGTTCGTAGCGGGTGTTGGTAAGGGTGTGATCGATGGAGGATGGATTAACAAAGGGCAGTTTCATTACTTTGAAAGTAATATATGCAGTGCAGGTATGTGATATATTTCTCTATGCAATTTTATTGTTTGTTTGTTTGTATGGTTAAAGTATATTGTGTGTGAGTGTTATGAGGGGTGATATTGGGATTAAGGTGGTGTGATGATTCAAGAGTTTTTAAGGGTGTTTGAGGGAGTGAAAAGTGGACGTCCCCACCATTATTGCGTTGCATTGCATGGGTCAAGGTTGTGGTATGATAAGCATGAGAGATATTGAGTGGACATGACGGGTGTGGTAAAGGAGATCGATGACTTACATAATTGACTTTATCGACTAGTTGCGTACTATTGCATGGTGCTTATGTTTCGGTAATGGGAAATGATCGACACATTTTAATTCGCACATTTTAAAGAAGCACTATATAATAAATATACAACCATTTATAGCATATGTTGCTGTGTGCAAATGAAAAAGAAGAATGTAAGAGTAATTCATCCTCTTCAGTCTTAATAATTGAAAAAAAAACAAATATTTTTAACAATCAACCCTCTTGTCGCATCTTAATAACATAAAAAAAACAAACACATTTTTTGGCTTAAACCTTTTACTGACCGAGATAGATTAAAAAGCTGCTAAAAAATATTTTTTTTAAAACAAACACCGCCTAATTCTCCTAATCGGCTAACTGTACCAAGATGTAACATGATTATCTATTATTTCTTAGAGCACTAGGTACCCACAAGCCATCAAGTTGGTGTTATGGAAAAAACGCTGCCACGTCATCACTTTTTCCCATAACACCAGAATACCTCATAACACAAAAAACACCCCTCCTTCCATAACACCACATTTCTAGTGCCGTCAAGTACCTCAATTTTTTATAATTATTTTTCATTTATATATAAATGATATAAGACATTATTAAACTAAACATCAAATTTCATTGTTAAACACCAGCAAACCCATGCTATCCAAATATTTTTGCAAGATAAGGCTGTGTAATAATGAAAGTCCTACCTTAACGCTTAACCGGCCCAAATGAATAACAAGCCCACAATAATCTAACACCAAAATCCGTTAGTTAAATACCTAAACTTTCTCATATGTAAACCTAATTTTTCTCTTGTAGCCACATACACGCCTCCCTATCCTTCTTCTCTTCTTAAGAAATTGATCATCAAACCATCATCTATCGAGAGTTTACACATACGGTGTCATCTTTTTCTCTTAAAAAAAGAAAAACGTGAAAACGGGGAAAAGAAACGAGAAAACGCGAGCCACGGTACCCACCTCACGCCGTCCGGTTGCGTTTTCCGGGACAATCTCGGCTGGTGATGATGGCTCAACACTCGAAAACGCGAGTCACGGTACCCAACTCGCGCCATCTGGTCGCGTTAAGCGGAAAAACGCACGGAAAAATGTTGGGTACCTAGGCCTCTTACACACAACTTTAGTTTACTTTTCTTTCATTGTATTTAAAATTAAAATTTTGTAACATTTTGATACAAAAATGTGCCTTACATAGAGTTTGATAAATTTTGAATGTGCTGCATTACAGTTATTTAATTTGAAGTCATGTAAGTTGTTTACATTTAAATGGCATGCTGAATTTTGATGCAACTAAGCGTTTCTTTTCTTCTTTTTTTATATATGGGATATAATTTATGCAAAAAAAAAAAAAAAATCTTAATCACAAAATTAGCTCTTGCAATATTTGTATTTTGGAAGTTGCTTTAAGGCTACTTGGCAAGGGAGGTGATCCCTTCACCTTGCAACACCACTTCACGCGCTATCCCCTTGCCTTCTACCTTGATTCACACAAACCAAGAAGACTTATGGTGATCCCTTCACCTTGCAGCAATACACAAAAATCGGGCCCCATTTTTTATTTTTTATTTTTTGTGTGAGTGTGTGTGGGCAAGGGCGGACCTATGTAGGGGCAGGAGAGGGTCCCGGCCTCCCTCTAAAATTTGCGCCATCTAATGTAAATATTATAGGTTTTAGGGGTAATTTAGTTGATGTTACAAGTAAATCTTCTATTTGGCCCCCCAAAATAATTTGGCTCCCTCAAAAAAAATGTTCTAGTTCCGTCACTGTGTGTGAGGTATTTAGTGGGGTATATTTGTATAAAGTGTGTATTTTAATGAAATGTGAAGTTAAAGGTGACCTTGACCACAAAAAAGGTAAGTGGGGGTGAAGGAAAGTGAGAGAAGGAAGAAAGCTGATGTGGCGCTGAGGTGTAGGTGAGTGATTCACCTCCTTGGTATTCAACCTAAGCTAATTGTAGACCCGCTTAGTGCCAAGAGTGTCAGATTAGTACGCCTGATTTCAATTAAGTTTATATCGTCGTAAAAATTTGAGCTATAATATTTTTGTTGAAGACAAACTCACACAGAGCCTTTCCACGTGATTTTTGGTAGCCCTAGACAATAACAACAAAAAATCTCTAGTTGTAAAGTAAAAAGAAATTGCATATAAACTTCAATTATATGACGGCACCTATTGCACACCCTTTCGAGACCCCTCTGTTCACACACCTCAAGTATAATATACATGTACACTTCTTACACAACTACTCCTTCCATTTTAAAATAATTGTTCAGTTTTGATTTTCAACATCTTTCTTTTTAGTTTTGACTTCTTTTTTTTTAATGCAAAATATATAAATGGCTTGGGTTTTAAATATATTTTCATTAGTATAATTTTCATTAAGTATTATATATATAAAACAAACAAAAATATTTAAACTGAAAATTAAAAAAGAAATATTTCAAAAGTTAAAATTGAACAATTATTTTAGGACAGGATACTAGAACAATTTGAGCATGGATCTCTTTTTTAACGTTTACCTCTACCATTTCATCTTTTTAACAAGAAGATTATATTCTCAATCAAATCATTTTTACATAACTATATTATAATTATTGGCATGCTAATTACAATGGCCAACCAACATAAATCAAGTATTAGTCATCGACACTTGAACGGACATTGGGACCCATAAGCTGCCTTTGTGTGCAATGTATAAAGAAAGAAGTAGTCCCTAAAGAAAAGAAGAAAAAAGGGAAAACAAAAGTAGTCCACAAGTTTATAAAAGTTGAAAGGCGAATATATTCTTCCGTCACAGCCAAGTAAAAAAGGTTTATTACATTTTTAAAATATGTTATGTGTTTATCATGACAAATCATATATAGACGAGTAAGACGACTTTGCTGAGCACGACACATTGTTAATGTGATTCTGAGTACCACTTACGTAAACATCAACACGTGCGAGCATAATTTGCATTAACTAAGAGAAATTGTTGATTACTCGTGAATGTGTTAGGAAGTCTCCAGGGAATAATATAAATGAATTTTCGAAGAAGATTACTAGGAAATAAAACTCAAAGTCTGCAGAAACTAGAAATTGTTAGAAAATCAACATGCATGGAGTTTCGCAAAAAAGTCGCGGGAAATCTAGTTGATGTCTTTTAATCGAGATTAACTGAGAAATATACTACGTAATAAGTTTAGTGTGAAGATGTTGTGATTTATGAATGTTACAAAATTTACAAATCTCACACAATACAAGGGAACCTTTACATTATAAACTATTTTATGTTTTCACCATACATGAGGCTTTTCCAGATAAACTAACTCTTTTAAGCAAAAAGAGGTTATCAATTGCATGCTAAAGTTGTCACAAATTACGTTATCATTACAGGACAGCCTGTGTAAGCTTTAATGATCAAACGAAAATAGTGAAAATGTGCAATTGTTATATATATACCGAAAATTTTGAGGGGTGTTTGGTTTGAAGGTATGAAAATAAAAGAATGTTTCATTTCTAACACAGTTGTTTGGTTTTTGGTTTAGTTTCTAACACAGTTGTTTGGTTTATGGGATTATTGTAATAAAAGTGTTTCGTTTATTTAATTTATAAGAAACCGAACTTAAAATTTGTTAATATATTAATATTAAATTTAAAAAAATACATACAGTTCCATTAGTTAACATTATATAGATTGAAAAATTGAATATAATGACACAAAAATACTAATTACTGCCAAAATTCATGTAGTCAAAGGGTTTGTGTCAGAAAACCAACATGCCTTGGTAAGTTTTGTATAACCCCACATTTAAAGGTGTAATCTCAAGACGTACCAAACATTTGTTATGAACTATGATTGTATTACTTTGGGTCAATAATCCCCTACCAAACGGGCCATAAGCATTTTTATACTCACTTATGGTGGTTGGTTTACAAACCCATTTTCCATACCCATATCTATAGTCACTCGCATATATACACCAAACACGAGTACGTTTGATGCGTGCATTTCTTAATCATGGAATGAAATCATTGATGTAGATAAATGTTTGGTAGTGAGGTTTAGAAACAAAATCATGTAATCATTGTTCAAATCCTTTTAAACAATCAAATTTAAAGGCATTTTGGTTCGCTGAAATTTGGTGTAATATCTTATAATTGTAATTTAAATTACATTCCAATTGTATTCGGTTGTCAGGATTGATTGTTTGGTTTGTAAGGGAGTGTAATTGCATTACAACCAATTAAGTCTACCGAGAGAATTCAGAATTTTACAAGTTAATATCAGTATTTATTATTATTATTATTATTATTATTATTATTATTATTATTATTATTATTATTATTATTATTATTATTAAATTGTTTTATGAAGATCACTTTATTATTAGCGATGTAAAATTTACATAAAGTTGAATTGGAGTCTAGACACAAGCTGTGTTCCAACGCCATTCTGAATATAAAAGCTCAGTCTATGAAAAATAAAAGCGCCACTATTATTATTATTATTATTATTATTATTATTATTATTATTATTATTATTATTATTATTATTATTATTATTATTATTATTATTATTATTATTATAACATCACTTTATTAGAAACTCATAAGATTTACAAGAAGTTAGTGGGAAGCCGAGATACTAATGGGGCTCCCACTCCTCTAGCTATAGAAAAGTTGATCCTACTAAAGATATGAGCAGTTGCACGTGCTTCAATGTCTTAGGTCACCGAGAACTTTCGAATGCGTATTAGTAAGGTCACTGCATCCTTCTCAATTTCCCCAAAAGAAGAGAAGGGGAGGAACCCATATCCGATATTCGCGCACTTAGCCTCATACTTGACACGTTTACGTTGTGCAGCCTCCGCCACCGCACGACCCGGCACAAAATCAACCATACCAGTTTGCGTCAAGGGTGATGACCCAGTTAAATCAACACATACATCAAGACCTCCGTCCCATGAGTAGAGTAACATATCAGCTAGACGTAAAGGTTTGTCCCTTTCCCCACAAAGCCCAATATCAACCTCTTTACGAGCCGAAATCCCCGATCGAGAACATACGTCAACAAGAACATCACGTACCACGTTATGCCGATGTTTAATACCAATAATACCAGCGCAAAATACAGCATGATCCTCATAAATATCCCCAGTAAAGACCTCGGAACAAGCTGAGCAATGTCTCTGAACTGAGAATAGGGGAACACCTAGACGATAACACAACACGCACCGGTAGGTCCTAGCATTCATAGTTTGTCCCAACCTAGATATCGAAACCACCTTAAGCCAGTCTGAAGTGTAGTCCTCCATTTGCGATTTTCATAAGGCCACTTGTCGAGTAGATAAAGAAAATGTAGATTCGGCTATTTGGGTAATACGTGTGAAATATATATCTGCCAATTTCTTCATGAGTTTGGGGGCAGCGATCTCACATGGATTACTCAAAAGGTCAATCTCCATCTTCACATTAAAAGCACACAATGCATCATCCAAGGAAGGCCCAGAAGTAACGATACTAGAATGTCTAAGCAACTTAGTCTGCAAGCTAGCAGATTGAAGCCTAGATGCCAGAAATGCATAGTTCAAGACGTCACATGCACTTTCATGAGATTTACAAGAAATTAGCAGGAGCCGAGATTTTTTTTGGGCTCCCACTTCTCTAGATATAATAAAGCTAATTCTATTAAAGATCTGAAGAGCAATACGATCCAATGTATTAAGTTACGGAGAACTTTTCGATCCGCTTCAGTAAGGTAACTACATCATTCTCAAGTTCCCGAAAAAAAGAGAATGAGAAATAAAGAAACACATATCCAATATTTGCACACTTAACCTCAACTTGACGCGTTTACGTTGTGTGGCCTCAATCACGGCATGACCTGACACAGAATCAACTATATCAGTTTGCGTCAAGGGCAATGATTCAATCTGATCTACACATACATCAAGCTCTCCGTCCACGAGTAGAGCAACATATCAGCTAGACGTAACGATTTGTCCTCTCTCCACCAAGCCCGATATCAACTTTTTTACGAGCTGAAATTCCAAACCGAGAACAGATTTCAAGAAGCATATTATTATTATTATTATTATTATTATTATTATTATTATTATTATTATTATTATTATTATTATTATTATTATTATTATTATTATTATTATTATTATTATTATTATTTTATTATTATTATTATTATTTATTATTATTATTATTATAAACATCACTTTATTGAAAAACAAATATGATTTTACAAGAAATTAGTGGGGAGCCGAGAGACTAACTGAGCCCCCACACCTCTAGCTATAGCAAAACCGATCCTACTAAAAATATGTGAAGCAGCACGTGCTCCAATGTCTTGGGTCATAGAGAATCGTCGAATACGCTTTAATAAGGTCACTGCATCCTTTTCAAGCTCTCCAAAAGAAGAGAATGAAAAGGGGAGGAACCCATATCCAATATCAGCGCATTTAGCAGCGTACTTGACACGTTTACGTTGCGCGGCTTCAATAACCGCCCTACCGGGCATAAAATCAACCATACACGAACGCGTCAAAGGTGACGATCCTGTGAGATCAACACAAACATCAAGGCCACCATCCCAAGAGTAAAGTAATATATCGGCTGGACGTAAGGTTTTGTCCCTCTCTCCAAGAAGCCCAATATCCACCTCCTTACGAACTGAAACTCCAGACCGAGAACATATATCAACCAGAACATCACGCACAACATTATGCCGATGTTTAATACCAACTATACCTGCACACGATACAGCATGATCTCCGAAAATATCTCCAGAAAAAACCTTAGAACAAGCTGAACATGGCATCTGGACAGTAAAAAGAGGAACCCCCAACCGATAACACAACACACATCGGTAAGTCCTGGCATTCATAGTTTGTCCCAATCCGGATATCGGTGCCACCCTAAGCCAATCTGACGTGTAATCCTCTTTTAATGAGTTCCATAAAGCCATCTGTCTAGGGGATAAATGGAAGGTGGATTCAACCGTTTGGGCAACACGTGTGAAATGTATGTCTGCCAATTTCTTCATAAGTTTGGGGGCAGCGATCTCACTAGGGTTACTCAAAAGGTCAATATCCATACTTACATTAAAAGTACACAAAGCATCATCAAAAGAGGGGCCAGTAGTCACAATACCAGAACTACGGAGAAGCTTAGTCTGTAAGCTGGCAGATTGAAGTCTAGAAGCAAGGAAGGCATAGTTCAAGACATCACCTGCAGAATAGACACCAAGTCCCCCGAAAGCAAAAAGTAGGGTGGCGAGTCTCCATTGCCGATCACCAAACCCAGATCCAGAAGCAGTGACAATACGCTCCAAAGAAGAGCGAAGTGCAGCATCAAAAGAAACCTGAGCACTCTCAAAGACCCGAGGAGGACATGTGCGCATAGAAAAATACAACTTGGAAATACCCGCACATGCACGGAGTAGCAACAACTCACACTGGGGATCATTAAGCTTAGCAACAGCATCCATAAGTTCAATAGTTTTAGCAACCCTTTTCATAACAAGCTTACTACTAAACTCAAAATCCACGCTGGCAGGCCCCCCATATAATTTAACACCATGCAACGGTCGAGAAATATTAGGGGGAAAAACACCAACATACCTGCTCCTGAGGTCTTCATTTGGCCAAAAAACCTCAGTTTTATTAACGTTGAGGTGTAAACCACAACTAGGTCCGTCCATCATAATCAACTCTAAAACCTTCCCCACAACCAAGGTATCACCAATATTATTATTATTATTATTATTATTATTATTATTATTATTATTATTATTATTATTATTATTATTATTATTACATTTTGTTTTCAATCAAACAAACAGGTGCAATTTTTTTCTTTGAGATTATAATTACAATTACAATTCATTACATTATAATCACAATTCATTACATTACAATTTATAAAAATTGTAATTCCTTTAAAAAAATTATAATTTCTTTTAAGTTATCATTATTGAGCTAAGGGTACTGGGAGTGGGTGCGGTAACATGCGGTGCGGGCTCCCTCATGCACGGGAACACCGCCGCCTCCCCTTTCATACCGTGAGTGAAGGGACTTTTGCATGAGATACTCACGCACGGGAAAGGAAACTTTTGCATGTGATTTTTTTTAACGTTGCAATATAAAGGTAAAAAGGAAGTGAGTGAAGGGTGAGTGAAATGGCGTATCTAAAAATATGAGTGAGTGAAGAAAAAAGTGAAAAATGATGTGGCGCATTTCGATTGGTTGGGGGTGAGTGAAGGAAGGGAGGGTGAGTGAAGTACTCCCTCCACCCTAAGTCTTTATAATCGATGAGTAATAAATATTTGAATTTAATCAAATCGATAGCTAGGATACCACCACTAATTGGATTCCTACAATTATTGATGAAATTTATGTTACGGTCGATCTAACTTTGGTGTAACTTTATTGCTTTTAACTTTCTTTTTTAGATCTTTTTGAGCTTTACAACAGACGGCTATAAAGCTAAAGTGATCCCACTTTCTAAAGATGTTATGGACCTCGATGCTTGTATCTCCGTTTTCAATAGTGATAAAATATCTTTTCAGATGCATTCGTTTTGAATTTTAAACTGTGAGTAATTGTTAACTTTCATAATAATATCGTGAGATTTTTTATTTTATTTTTTCAAATGAATTTTTTTCACGCACTATATCACGTATCTCCTAACATATCTCACAAATGTTTCAAGCGAGGCTTAAACCCGCAAAACCTCTAGATTAATGAACAACTTACACAACACTAGAACAAAGGTAAAAATCTTTAATTTAATAAACTCATAAATACTATTATGGAAATGACAAGACAAAGCATAAGGTAAAAGTCTTTATTTTAATAAACTCATAAATTTATAACACATACCTGGACTTACGATTTTGAAATAACACGCTACAGCCATTTTATTTTATTATTATTATTATTATTATTATTATTATTATTATTATTATTATTATTATTATTATTTTCAGCTTAAACGCTTGTTTCACAACGAGATTTAGGTTTTATAATTTGTTTTTAACTTTTATATTTGAAATGCTAAATAATGTTTAATCCATATGTTATTTTACACATTATATAATTACAGCTATAATCACTTCACCAAATATTTTTGTAATAAAAAATCTATTGGTAACAGCTAGTCTCCTAGTGCTTGAAGCTACTGCAAATTCTTCAAACATAAAAAGGCTAACAGATACACTAAACGCTATTAAATACTCGTTTTTTCTTTAACAATAGTAATATTACCAAATTATTCACCTTTATATTCAATTATGCGTTGGATATCTATGATATGAGCAAATTCCTTTATTCATGTTGGCACTGTGGTACTTGAGTTTTACAACTCGTACAGTAAATATATTTGCATGAATTCAAAATTGTAATTAAGCTATTAATATTTCAGAAGTACCATATATTTATTAGCTTTCATATACAACATCTTTGTTTAAAGTAATTTATGACTAAATCGAGTAGTGAATGTTTATTTCAACACTAAATAAGTTGAAACTTGAAAGCTAAGGTGAATAATATTTTTGATACTATTGAACTTTTGTTTAGGGTCTTCACAGTATATACAGTTGCTGACGTCAGAAACTTAGCAATTAAGGTTCAGGAAATATACGAAGGAGAACAAGCTGGGCCAAATATGAAAATCAATGAAGATGCTTGTGGATTACAAAAGATGTATATGAAAAGTGGTAGTTAATATATTCCCCGATTACTTTTAAATAATTCATCCACTAGTTAAATATATTAATTTTGATTTAAATATGCATGCATGCATATGAGTGTATTTTATATTTTTATACCATACAGTAATTACATAATGTATTGGTTAGAATGTGAAAAGTAAAACACACTTACATGTAATAAATCTCATCAATGTATTTGCACTTTCTTTAGGCCGGATGTCCACAAACTACATGAGTATCATATCATCATTCAACACATCATCAAATAGGTGCAAGTGTGTAACGGTTACCATCAAACCCGCTTTTTTTTTTTTTTTTTTTTTTTTTTTTTTTTTAACAAATTTAATTTAAAACTGTAACAAACTTTTATTCATAAATAAAAAACATTAGATTAATGATTAAAAACATAAACTTACAAAATTAAATACATAAAAGAAATAATCTAAATAAAATACATAAAGTAAAACCCTTTACTTAATAATAATAATAATAATAATAATAATAATAATAATAATAATAATAATAATAATAATAATAATAATAATAATAATAATAATAATAATAATCTAAATTATACTTTTTTTTATTATCTTTTTCATCTGCAAAACTTTTTCGAAATAGACTCTACTCAAGTGATCAACGAAACTCACATAGAACAATTCTTCTTCTAATCGTTTTTTTTAATTAATTAATTTATTTATTTTGAAGTTGAACATTTGTTGCTGTAATTCGAACTTCTTTTGTTCCATTTCCATTACCTACCTCTTGATCTCCAAAAAAGGTGTTACGGCCTGTTTTCTTCATTGACATAATCGAAGATTGCTGATTTGTAAATTCCTTCACCAATAACTTAGCCAATTTTCATCACTACCCGCTGCTTACGATGCTGATGGGAAGTATGATGTCGGCGCTTGCTTCTTTGCTTTGTCCTTGCCCATTGGTCGAACTTCCTGCGTCTCCTCTTCCTCTTCTTCCCGTCTTTTGATTGAGATTAAAACCACCTTTTGCTGACTCCGATGAGTTGAACGAGGTAGACCCCACTGACTTAAATTTTATAAAAGCTTCCTTTTTTATTTCTTCAAATCTCAGAATTTCCACATCCTTCAATTTTGGACACACTTTTGAAATTTACACGCATGAAGAAGTATGAAAGGTACTCCATACTGCATGATATTCTTCAAGTGTATGTTGATGTAATCTTCGTCATTGGCTCCACTCTAGATCCTTTGAGCCACATTAGCGTCGGTTCAACAAAATTGAGCCACTTTATGAATCAATCTCTTTCATTTTTCGTTTAACGATTCATAGGTTCGAATGTTGGTTACCTTAATTTCTTTCTCAAGGTAACCTAATACCTCTACCCAAAACCCATTTGCTTTCTTCGTATTACCTTTGTGGCTATCTTTGGATGTACGAACCCAACCTTTGCACAACGCGATTTCTTCTACAACGGTCCATGGAATGTTATGATGTTCATCACAGCCTTTTTAGACCTCTTTTTGACGGTTTCTTCTTGGGCATGACTTATTTGACGAAGCAGTAATCATAAGGGGGTTAGACGGAGAAAATTGAGGTTCATAGCCTGACATAGCCTCAAAATCATCAACATTGAATGGATGAAAGAGAGAAATAGGTTGAGGTGGTGATGAAGCATCGTGAAACGTTTGTGGTGATGTAGGATCGTGAAAATTTTGTGGTTGATACATTGTTTGTTGCGGTTGGTACATTGTTGTCGATACATAGCTTGTTATGGTTGTTATGGAGGTATGAATAGTAGATTTTTGTATTGTGGGTTTTAATATTGTTGTGAAGGTATGAGTGACGCTGGAAAGCAACTGGTGTGAGTAACCAAAACAGAAATTCGAATTAGGTATTTAGATGTTTGGTTGTCACGTTGTTTTGAGGTTTTATTTCTTGGAGTGTTTTGAGACATTTTGTATAAAAGATATAGAATGAGAATAAATATAAAGATAGAATGAGAAGCCGGAGGTAATGAGAGATGGTAAATCACCTTCACCAGACACCACCACGCGTGGTGTCCATGATACAGGGTCACCCATCGCGTGTGGTCGGGTGATTTTGGCTAGGGTTCCGTGGTCACCACCACAAACAATATAAAGATAAGTGAATGAAATGATTTTTTTTAAGTTTTTAAAAACTACTTGTTTGGAGGCGGTTTTTTGTCCGTTGGAATTTAATGAAGGGTGCAAACAGTTAGGTGGTGGTGACCACCGAACCCTAGCCAAAATCACCCGACCACACGCGATGGGTGACCCTGTATCATGGACACCACGCGTGGTGGTGTCTGGTGAAGGTGATTCACCATCTCTTATTACCTCCGGCTTTAAAGAAAAAACCCAATATGTTTTTTTAGTTTTTTGCTTATTTTGCATGCTTAGTTCCTCTTTAGGTATCTAACGAATAAATAGGCACACTTAAAAAAATTATAATATGATAATTCAGTAACCAATTCAATTAAATGATAATTCAGCCTATTCAAATTATCACATTTGTAGTTTCCTTATGAGCATCAAGTATACTAAAATTAGTGATTCCGTATAATGTATATGCATGCGAGACATTATTCTCACAATCATAACAGCTTTGCAATTAAATTAGTTATACAATATACGTGTACCTTTTAAAATGTATTGTTATGACCATTTTTTTACTGGCTACCGCTTAAACCGGCTAAAATCAAAGTTCTTTTTATTTATTTTTTTGTTTTTGTTTTTCGGGCTGTGCATCACTAAAACGTAATTCCAAACACAATATTGTATACAGTGATCTAAACGCCTCTTCTTCAACCCTTTATCACCGCCACCAACTCACCGCCACACCACCACCCTGCCGCCACACCACCACGGCCCCACACCCTCACGACTCCACGCCTCATGCCACCATCTTTTTTTTTTTAATAAGTTTTGCATAATCTTCGACAATGGTCGTAGGTTACATGTCGATGGTTATGATGGGAGCAGGTAGTGGTTATGGAGATGTTGAAGATGGAGGAGGTTGAAGGTTTTAGTACATGTATCATAACGAGACATTTGAAAAAGTACGCGTATATTGTTTGGCTTTAAACCAATTTCTATAATGCCACATAATCGGCCACCTCAGCAAAAGTAAGTGTCATATATAACTTGGTAACTTTTATCCGTAAAACAAGTTTTCATGTAACATATTAGCACGAAAATGAAAATTTAAATGGGGTTATTTTTTTATTACACTTATTAGAAGATACATTTGAAAAATACGTATTTATTGTATGACTTAAACCCTTAAATTTATTAACTACGCTAAATGAGAACCATTATCGATTGGTAGCTTAGTATTTGCCATTTACAAGCATAGTTAAGTTATTTTCATCTAAGCAAAAAGTGGCAAACGACCAAACAAAAGTCTATCGGTGCTTTAGTCGTGTTAAAAAGAAAAAGAAAAACTTTCTTTTAGGCTATTTTTTTTTTCTTTTTCTTTTTTGCTGGCAATAAAAAGAAATAAAAAATTTTATTGGTGTTGTTAACTCCAAGAATAAGTATGATTGGTAGATTATTTCATTATCACATGTTACAATTTTTATGGCTTTTTTTTTTTTTTTTTTTTCCTTTTCATAAAGTCACTGTTGATTTTATAAATTCAATAGTTTAAAGAGAGAGACACAAAAGGGTGGAAAAAAGAAGAGGGTATCTTTTTATCTTCTATTGGGACAAGTAACCATGGATTTGTAGTGGTCCTTTTGATACAGTTAACCAAATTAATTTTTGTGAGGCCATGGATGATTCTTGGTGATTCTTGTTTTCCTTTAAGATGATCATATTAACAAAGTTTAGCTATGTCCCAGCGTAGTTTTTGAATATCGAAACTTGGAAGAACTTCAAACAACTTGAACTTAGGAAAAGGTTTCTTACGATAATATAGACAAAGTTGATGATCATCGTTGGTCTTTGGTACACACCCTTTTTTAGAGCCGTAAGCTTTTTGTTAAAAAAATAATCTATTTCAAAACAAGTAGTTCCGTTTAGATAAATCAACTTCAAGCTTTTAATTTAAACAAGTAGCTTCAAAATAAAAAGCTGATTCATGAAGCTTTTAAAATATTTTAAAGCTGTTAAAACATAAAATTACTGTTAACAGCTAATAATTACATTTAACAGCTAACTTACCAAACACTTTTATTGAAAAAAATATACAGCTTGTAGATCATGTTAACAGATTTGCAGTTTACAACTTAAAGCTTACAGCTAGTTTTGCTAAACATAAAGATTAACAGCAAACTCTACTTTTTTTTTAGAGTAGTGATCAAAACGCGGCATAACTCTGCGGTCATGTTTGGCAACAAGCATTTGAAAACGTTTAGGAGCGACAAGCACTAAACATTTTAGATAAAAAGCTTGTTTGACAACACATTAACAAGCATTTAAATATTGTGTTACCGCTCCACTCTAAATGCTTCTTGATTAAGCATTCCAGAATTGCTCCAAGCGTTTGGATACTGAAATTACATATATACCCTCATTTGTTTAATCATTTATTTTATTTTAATGTGTATATGATCTTTTTCGTAATTTTACACTTTATAATTAATGTTACAACTACGTTACTAAACACGTTTTTTAAATAAACAACTATTGTTTACTGCTTACAGCTTACTGCTACTGCAAACTGCTTACTGCTACTGCTACGTGAGTACCTGTCGCCAAACATAGTCGCAAGGAACAACAATGTTATATCTTTAACAAGGCTTCCGCTGATACGAAAAATCATGCCCATGTCGGTCTAACAAACAATTAAATGTATCAAGTGTTTCAAATATGTACTAAAAGTTCTTAGAAGTTGCATTTTAAATGTATCAAGGGTTTCAAATATGTACTACTAAAAGTTCTTAGTCCTTTTTTTTATATACTACAAGCTTTCTTTTCTTTTTCAAAAGTTTTAATTATCAAACTTTAAGCATTGGTCTTTATAACCAGATGAATGCAACACAAGGTTGTGTTCTGATATAAGAATGTCAACGGATCAAGTGATCCTGCTAAATGCTTCGTGATACCATCGATTTAATCAATGATAGAACTATCATACTGATCACTGGTTTAATATTTAAAGGTGGGCACAAAAAGACTAACGAGGAACCAAACCTTTAAAGAGTCGAATGTTTCCAGTTCCAAATATCAAATCATGTCCATTTGGAATAATAACGCTGGCAAATGTCGAAATCAGACATTACGTGTGTAAACGCTAGCTATGCGACAAATGGGGACAAAACATTAGGCTAGTAATAAAAGTAAAGTCAATTTATAAAACCATACACCATATTATCCTTGACTGAATTTATTCTCCTAGCTTTCATTGCACTGTCTATGTCTGCATACACCAAGAAAACCAACGCAAGTGGGACGTTTGGTTAACCGGATTGTCACGCATTTTAACGTCCTTAAGAGTTTCACAAGCACTATCGATCTGTAACAGATCAATATGAATATACACAGATTGCGTAACCTTTTGACTCGCCAGTATTTCTGACTTCAACATTAATGTCAAATCCCAAGTGCCACGGCCAAACAACTCGGTAGCTCCCTCACATAAGCCTTTTGTGATGGAATAAATATTAGTTAATGACATATCTCTTAACATTATATAAAAATGGATACCATGTGAACAATCTTTTTCAAATTCATTGTTGTCACCAAAGTTGAAAACATGGTATACAAAACAGCAAAGCACTAGTAATGAAATTTATTGGCGTGTTTATCACCAAAATGTGGACCTCGACATCTCTGAGTGGCCGACGCTGTAACAAATGGACTTGTTAACATAAACACGGTTACCTTTAACGTATATTGCACCAACTGCTCATAGCCTCATAGTATATAGGGGAAGTGTCGGATATCAGCATCTCATATTGGTTGGCACGGCCAAAAGTGGACTCCTTGTATTTAGTATGACAATCCTATATCATACAGTAACATACATATACACGAGTAGTGGTTTTGAAAAAAATATATATATATCCACAAAATTGTGTTTTTACAATTGGTCCAGAACTACTATATCATTAATCACTTACCACTCGTGTACAGAGGACTGTCATACTAAAGAAAAGCAGTCCATATTTGGCCGGTGTCAATCACTGTGAGATGCTGATATCCAACACTTCTCTGCATATTGACGGTTGGTGCAACGTTTGACTACTAATTTGGAGTATACAATGAGCAGCTAATGAAACGTATGTGTGGCCACAAAAACATTGAGGCTGACAAATCGCCATATACGGCGAGAGACTAAGTTGGCTCCGTATTTGTTATCACCATTGGCATTTACTTCGATCCTACCAGCAGGTTGTCAATGTATGGAGACCCCGACGCATACATGGACGAGCTATTGGTGGACAGCCAATCCAGTATAAATGCCACTCCCTGCTTTAGAGACCATGGCTAGTAGCGATGTAACATCAGTCGCTTTGTTTAAAAAGTGTTTCACTTTCTGGGTTAATGCATAAGGTATTGAATTTTTTTTCTATAATACTCAAATGTGAATGACAATATCGAACTAAGTTGCTTATATGGAAAAAAATATATAATAAATAAATAAATAATAACAAAGTAGAGATACAAAACACTGAAAAGGCAGGCCAGTCATTTATAGCTACGTGACATCGATTACAAGTTCGGACCTCAATCATAAGGTCCAACCCATCAGGCCACAGCCACATAAGTTATCCATGCTTACAGAACCAGGCTAAGAGCCTAGGACCATAACTCAGGACTCAACATTGGAATTCAAATGTGGGTACAAAGACTTAAAACAACCACTACTTGCCTGTAAGTTAAAGATGGATATAATAACGCTTGGTATATATGCAAAACAAACATTACACATTTCACAAAGAAAGAGTAGAGTGAACCTAACATTGTGCTAGTGATAAACTTATTCTCTGCTTTACACGACTAAAAAAAATCAAATTCATTATTGTCACCAAAGTTGAAAAGATAGTATACAAAACAGCAAAGCACTAGTAATGTTAGGTTCACCAAAGTTGCGGCTTTACACAACTATCCATCATAGTCTCCCTGCTTAAACTTATTCTCCGCGTAAAAGCTCACCACCACTTGGTTCTCATCAAACTTCCTTCCATACAGTCTTGCAAGAGCTTTTGTTGAACTTTCAGTGTCTGCATACTCCAAGAAAACCTGCACATATAAGTAAAATCAACAATTGGCAATTGGAAAGGAGCTGAGATCGGCATTACTAAAAGATGAGACAAGAATATAACTAACCTTGCCAACCCCTGATACTTGAACGCCATTAGGATTTGGGCGAGGAATGACCACATTCACTAAAGTACCTGCAAAAATATTAGTATAGGAAATTAGATCATTTATTACGTATTACCTGAGTTTATGTAGATATCACTTATCGACAGAAATATGTGGTAAGTAACGCTTCTGTCTGAATGCTAGCAAAAGACAGCAAAACAGGACGATGTCCAAAAAAAAAATCCTTACAAGGCTCAAACGTTTTAGAGAACTTACCGAATTTTGCACATTCTGTTTTCATCTCTTCCAATGTCTCTTCATAATATTCATCATCTACAAGTTCTTCGGTTACTGCTTGTGTCAAGGATAGAACCTTGGTGGGAGTTGTGGCGATAGCCCCAGATTGCAGCATCATTTTCTGCAAATGAAATAATGTTAATTACCTCCTAAATCGATTTATGATAACAATTATGATTATATTCTTTTTGAAATCATATTTTAAAACATTAATTGCTCATTAAATATACAAAGAAATGGATATAAAGTGTTTAAACTCTCACCTGCAATGCAATTTGCTGCTGTGCCTGTAATAGTATGCTCTCCAGTTCAGGCTTTGGTTGAGTTTGACCTTCATTAGCCCGTTTAACCATAAGAATTTTGTTCCCAATTTTGAGACCATTGAGAGCTGCACAAGCAATATCTGTGACAGATAAATCCTGAAAAACACAGAACGCGTAACCTTTTGAGTTACCAGTTTCTTTGTCTTTCACAAGATCAAATCTCCGTAGAGCCCCAAAAGTCTCCAGTAGCTCCCTGATCTGAGCTTCTGTCAAAGAATAAGGAATCCCGGCCACAAATATGCGATCAGGATCTTCAATCCCACCAGCATAACCTGGTTTTAAACCAACAGCAGCCAGATTCAAATTGGAATTAGGTTCACTTGGACCAAGAGTTGCAGCTAATGACTTTTTGTAATCACTAGGTCTCTTGACCTTCACCGGTGCTCCCTCAAACATAATGCCATTCAAAGCAATTGCATTGCTGGCCTCCTCAACAGATCTCATCTCCACGAAAGCAAACTTTTTCTCATGATTAATGTACACATTCACAACAGCATCACCTGGACCAGCAGTATTTCCACCGATTGCAGACATAACATGACTAAAAAAGGTCGCCACAGACTGCAAAGAAAAAAAATGAATCAGAAACATTCGTGAACCATCTAATAATATCTAAACGTGACCATTAGTGGGTTCTGCCATTTTTGACAATCAAGTTGATCAATCAGATCAATTTGCATATAAAATCATAGGGAACATGTTGTGTAAAGAAATGTAAGGAAAAAGAGATACCTGTTCGTTGACAGTTGAAGAAAGTCCACCAACGTAAACCCGCCTTGCATGTCTAGTTGCCTGCATTGTAGAGCATTTATTAGAATTTTAATTAAAGACGTGGGAAAAACAAAATAAAATATGAAAACAACAATGCAATCCAACCTGCTGAGTTAGTTGAACTGGCATATCTTGGAACATTCCAGGAACTGTTGGTGCGGTAACAGCAGCGCCACCAGACAAGATTGCAGAAGCTGGAGGAGCAATATCAAAACCGCTAACTCTTTTCCTGCAAACAAAAATCAAAGAGTAAGTAAATATTTTATAATTGTATATATGCGCATACTGCATGTTTCAATAAACAAAATAAATAAGGGATTGCATACACCTTACCTTTTGGAGGGTGATCGAGACTGTGACCTTGACCTATGTTCATATCTCGCTCTCGAGTGAGAACAAGACCTGTGATAGCTATCATCATCGCTATCGCTATCTCTATCTGTGTCCCTAGCCCTTTTCCTTCTCAGACTTTGGTCCGTGTAACGAACCATATGTCCATCACGATCAGTATCTCGAGTTCTATCAAAGTTCCGGTCTCTGACTTTTTCCCTGTCTTGGTCCTTATAACTCCCTCTCGGACTGTTCTTTAGGATGCTTTTTAAGGACTCTCTTGCATAAGCATGAGAACCAGACTGCAAACAGCAAACGCAAATTAATATTCACACATAAGATAATTAAAAATGATAATAACATAAATCTATTCCTAACAGTGCAATGCTTCCGTTCTTAATCAGTTTGTACATTAAGCTTATTTGAGGATTTAAGAGGTAAAAATGCGATAAGCAGATTGAATAATGAACTCCCAACTGCTTATTTCACTCTCAAATAAACTGATAGAATAATTGGTTTAATTCTATCCAAACACTTAAAACTGCGTATATGTTGAATCAAAACACAATAAGCAGATAAAAGGTAATTTACCATTTTTCACAATATAGTAAAATTAAAGATAACAGCAGTCAAGTATTAAAATCAAAGAACTTATATAGATAGGACTCGAAAGAACCTGCTCGTTGGCTGTTGGAGAAACATCTGCAAAAGTTACTCGACTTGCTCGTTTAGTGGTCTGAATCTCAGGGATTGCACCTGTAAAATACAAAAAGAATCACATCTCCAGAAAAAAATGTAGAATTTGTAAAAATACTCGCAAAACTCAACAACAGGTAGTAAGTACCAACTACCACTCAACTAGAGACAACTGGCTTTTCAAAAATCTAATTAGAAGACAATTTTTAGAATCTTACAAGTACCATTTCTTAAACATATACCAGGCAGCAGATAAAAATGCGCAATACTAGTAAACAAGAGTCATACCGTTGCACTGATATTTCGTTGTACAAAAGTCGGCCAATACCCATTGTCATCTAAAACATACACATAGAACAAACAAAAAAAACACAAAAACAAAGAACTCAGTTATATGTCAGTAAATAAAGAGTAACTGATTCCAAAACATCCAATTAGGGATAATGACCATTATTATGATTCTACCTTTGCACATTATTACCAAACCAAAAAATTTGTCATCAGAATATTGAGATTAGTTCTAGGTGATGGGACATGTACCTGAAGTAACGGTAGTAGTAGCAGTAGCAGCACCACCAGCCATGATTGAAGGAGCCATGTCAAAACCGCTAACCTTTTTGCTGCAAGAGAAAACCTGTGAACAACATATATTAGATCCCACTTAAACATATCATTGGAATACAACTGTAGATGGAAAAAGCATTCACAAGCTAGTCTATCAGAATTATGTGTAACATTGTTTCGATTTGAAAAAAAAAATAAAAATAAAAAGCAAAAGGGTCTTCCTCTTGCATATATGTTAGACCGCGTATATTTGAGTAAAAAAACTCTCATCCTCGTATAACTTGAACATGAAAAACTTAATCCGTTTATGTAAACCTATTTAATATGTTACCTATTTAATATGCGAAGGGATATGCGCGCACATCACAAAACGTTACGCACATATCACAAAATATACACATGGTACAACGCCATATACCTCTACTACTTATAAAGAGTATCTTTTTTCTTTGAAACTTAATCTTGAAATCTTGAAACTTAAACTAACTTAGTTTGCCTAAATTACCCTTAACCACCCCTTAAACATGACAATTTTTTAAAAACTATATATATATATATATATATATATATATATATATATATATATATATATATATATATATATATATTTTAATCAATTCTAAACTCGGCTTTGCATCAATGGTCGAACCAGAATCATGATTTCGCAAATTGTGCTATTATACTCCTTTGCGCGTGTATTCATCTAGTATTATATATAGGGTTTTGCTAACAACAGCTCTAAGGGTTGTGATGAGAGACTTAAGGGGTGTTTGTTTAAGCTTATATGTGAGCTTACGAGCTTATTTGATTTTGGCTTATATTCTATAAGCCTCAAGTTTCTAGACTTCTGAGCTTATATAAGTTTATTATGATATGATAAACTTCTATAAACCCACAGCTTGTGAAATATAAGCCGAAATCAAAGAAACTCATAAGCCTACGTATAAGCTTAAACAAACACCCCCTTAAGTTTATTACAATTGTTTGTGATTATACAATTCAACCAATCACAATCAAGGGTCAATTGTATATTCATTATACAAAAAACTCTGAACAAAATTGTATAAATCGAGGAAAACATACTACTTGAGATGTTCACTTTGAAAATTATAGATAAAAACCAATATTCATCCTAGCTAGAAAACAAACAATATAATATTATAATTACATGGCATCAATATGACTAATATTGTTGTTCAAACAAGTAGGGATGTAATTACCTCAAATTGTTCTTATCAAAACTCGAATGTTAATTGTTTAAGAATATGCGATAGTTATTAATTACTTTTAAGATGAATTAATTAATAAATGGGCTTAGATAAATAGACGGATGAAACTTGTTGAACACGGTACACGTGATCGAGTCGGTCTTTACTTTCGTGCTAATCACAACTTTATGACCAGTAATAGTACCTACTATTTTCAAAGTTTTCAATTTTGGCAACTCTTTTTGACCTTTAAAATTTTTGTCATCACTGTTTGCTTGACTGTTTATTTACGTGTTAGTAGGGATGGCAACGGGTCGGGTTTGGGGCGGGCTTGAGTGTACCCGTACCCATTTATAATATCTATACCCGTATCTGCCCCATTAACCGCCGGGTACCCGATTAATATTATCCATCGGTGTTTCGGGTTTCCCCGCGGGTTTCGGTTATCCCCAGTTAAATAATATATGGACAAAATGACGGTATTAAGATTAAGTCACACACTAAAATCCACCGAAAAACCAAAGGAAAACACCCTAATATATTCATTTTTGTTAAAGTTAAAGAAAATGAATATCATATCAAATGATTTAATGCTTTTGAGTAATTCATGTATAAAATAAAATATATTATGTAATAGAGATACGTATAAAAAAATATAATAGAAGAAATTATATATAACGTATATATATTCTAGTTAAATATAATATCAATAAAGCGGATGTAGATACGGATACGGGTACAAGTAATCGGGTGGGTATTACCAGAACCCATACCCGAACCCGTACCCGGCTAAAAAATTATATAAATACCCAAACCCGCATCCAAACCCGCCAACCCGCCCCCGAACCCGACCCAACCAGTTCGGGTTTCGGTTTTCCCGTCGATTTCGGGTGCTTTTGCCATCCCTACGTGTTAGCAAAGCTGTATGGTGCGAGATCTCAAGGCCTTCAAATTCTAAAGGCCTCAAAATATTTATATGATATGTGTATATATCTTTTATAAAAGTGACTTCATGTATATAATTTAAAGTGTTGCATATGTTACAGCATATCATATGTATTGTAATGTCCATCAATTTATTTGATGTGCAAATCACCTCCCTAATATAACTAATAAAATGCAAAAAGCATTGTGTAATAAGATCTATGCCTATGACGAAAACATGAATATCATAATACATCGCAATTCATATGCAAACAACGAAATTAAACTTCCTTTTCAACAAAAGAGCATTCATTATCAAGAGAAACTGACTAGAGATCCAGACTCCGGACATCAACCCATTTTGTCCCGACTAGCACAGCCACACATGTTAGCAACAATACCGAACCAGGGCACAAACATGGCATCAACTCTTAAATATGGCCACAAAAAAGACGCACAAGTAACCAAAACAACTTTAAGAGCCGATTATTTCCAATTTTCCAGTTTCTGGAATCCCTACAAATCATATTACTCATCTTAAAGTTCAATTCAGGAATAACTCTAGTAAATATCCAAAACAGACATCACAAGTCTATGGTCTAATATTCGAAAACGTAAACAGACATTACGCTAGTAATACAAGTAAACCCCAGTTATTATTGAACTATCCATCATACACTCCCTCGCTAAACTTATCTTCTGGGTAAAAGCTCGCCACGACTTGGTTTCCACCAAACTTCCTTCCATTTAGTCCTTGCCGAGCTCTTGTTGAACCTTCTGTGTCGTCATACTCCAAGAAAACCTAAACAAACAGGAAAAAAAAAAACTGTCAGTACATATCAGGTGATTTGCTAACTGTGAAATTGTTATTTCAAAGACTAACAAATGAAAAATGACACATTTACGTGTTGCTAATACGTGTTGCTAATAACAAACCTTGCCAACCCCTGCAACTGGTTCGCCGCTTGGATTTGGGCGCGGGATGACCACATTTACTAAATTACCTGCAAAAATAGTTTAATTGGATCATTAATTACAACTCTGTAAATAGATAGTAAATATAGACGAAAGAGGCGCCAAAGAATGCTTCTGTCTGAATTTTAGAGGAAGATTCTTTATAGCAAAAGGCTGTAAAACAGAAAGATACAGAAATAACCAAAATCAAAAGAATGGTAAATGATTTGCCACATTAAAAACGTCCAAATTCTAAAGGAACCTTACCGAATTTTCCACATTCTAACTTCATGTCTTCCAAAATGTCTTCATAATCCTCATCGTTTACGAGCTCTTCTTCAGTTACCACTTGCGTTAAAGATAGGACCTTGGTGGGAGGTGGACCAATAGGCCCAGGTTGCAGCATCAGTCTCTGTGAATAAGATTGTGGGAATTATATTTAAACCGAACTAGGTCATTGCTAAATGAATTAAAACGAATGTATTCAGAATTTCAGATATATAAGAGACAATTTGGAAGCATTTAACCTAAACATAGGTTAATTTGGATTACATTTCATTTCTAAGAATTCAAAAGGGTTGAGGTGTCGATTTACTATTTATATTTATAAAGTCGTACCAATCAGAATTTAGTAACATTATTATCAAATGAAAGGAGATGAAACTTCTAAGAGACAGATCATGCAAACAGGTGAAAAACTGAATCAAACTTCTCACCTGCAGCGCAATTTGTTGCTGTGCATGTAACAGTACACTCTCCTGCTCAGGCTTTGGTTGAGTTTGACCTTGGTTAGCTCGTCTAACCGTGAGGGTTTTGTCACCCATTTTAATACCATTGAGAGCTGCACATGCAATATCTGTGACAGATAGATCCTGATAAACACAGAACGCGTACCCCTTAGAGTTGCCTGTTTCTCTATCTTTCACGAGATCAAATCCCCTAAGAGCCCCAAAAGACTCCAGTAGCTCCCTGACTTGAGCCTCTGTGAAATAGTAAGGAAGCCCACCAACAAATATGCGATCAGGACCTTCGAGCCCACCGGCAGAACCTGGTGTTAGCCCAACAGCACCTAGGTTCAGGTTTGGGTTAGGTTGGCTTGGACCAAGAGTTGCCGCTAGTGACGGATTGTAATCACTAGGCCTCCTGACCTTTACTGGTGCTCCCTGAAATTTGAGATTAAAATACGTAAAATAGTAATATAATAAGCAAACTATTACTTCATATTTTTTTTACGTATTATCTAGACTGAAAGATTGACTGCGGTCAAAAATACCTCAAATATAATGCCATCCAAAGCCATTGCGTTGCTGGCTTCCTCAACAGATCTCATCTCCACAAAAGCAAACTTCTTCTCATGATTAATGTAAACATTTACAACAGCATCACCTGACCATAATTTTGTTAGAATGTGAAGGATAGAGAGCTTAAACAATTAGAACATGCAACCAACTAACCTGGACCAGCAGTATTTCCACCAATTGCAGACATAACATGACTAAAAAAGGTTGCCACTGACTGCAAAAAAAATGAATCTAAAATGTTAGTGATCATATCGATAAACCTAAATGTAATGAGTACTTTTCACATATTATGTCATATCATGACAAATTTAAAACTCATATCAAAATGCGAGGAAAAGTAAACTCATATCACCAATTGCAGACATAAGCATAGAAAATGAGATTCATTTACCTGTTCATTTGCAGTCGGAGAAAGTCCACCAACATAAACCCGTCTAGCATGTCTAGTGGCCTGAATTGCAGCAGCATTTGTTAGAAATTTCATAGTCCAAATAAAAGAAGAAACAGAAACTAAAGACATCAGTCAAATAGAATTTATATCTGAAAATAGCTATGTTATCAACCTGTTGAGTCATTGCTTGAACTGGCATAACAGGAAGAGTTCCAAACTGCAAATAGCCACGAAGGCATAAAATGTTAACCATAAACAGTGATAACAATCGTCTCATATGGGTAAATAAATTACCTGGCCAGATGCCAAAGGGAACATATTTTGGAACATTCCAGGAATGCTTGGTGTGGTCCCAGGGACCTGACCTGCTAATACTGATAAAATCAGATCTCCAGAAAAGGTATATAATTTATAACCAATCTATCACTCAACCATAGAGATATAGAGTAACAACCACCACTCAACTGGCTTCGAAAAATCCAGCCCTTTTCACTAATCAGTAATTTGAGAAAAATTCTAAAATTTTGCATGTACCAACAAAATGGATTTTTTTTATCTATGTTTCAAGCAGCAGATGATAATTCTGTAAAACTACCGAAACAATCAATTCCCAGTTGAAGACGAACAAGACCTATCATACCATTGCACTGATTCTTCCTTGTACATATAAGCTACAGAAGTCGGCTCACACCCATTCTCAGCACAGTGGGGCTAGTAGCCCAACATTGCCTTCTTATACATATAACAAAACATAGAACAAACAAAAAACACAAAACACAAGACAAAACCAAAAGCTCTCTCAGTTCGATATCATGACACTAAGTAATGTAATAAAGAATTCTAAAAGGACCAATTTTGGGATGATGACACTTGAACAACTCTGTGGGTACAATCAAAGATACTAAATTTGCTTACCAAAATAACACCATGCATTTTGGTACGACTTTTCCACACTATAACAAAGACAAAAATGAAAGTTATCAACAGAATGATATCAGTTATATATGGAGAGATATGTACCTGGAGTAACAGCAGCAGCACCAGCCAACATTGCAGAAGCTGGAGGAGCCATGTCAAAACCACTAACTCTTTTGCTGCTATAAATACCAAAGGTAAGTACGAACTTCATCAGTCTAAATGTGCGCATACTACAAGTTTCATTATACAGGATAATACATACAATATGAGAAGCCTAAAAAGAAAGCAGATGAATATTGGCAAGACACTTTACAAGGAACCCTTTAGAATGTTTCCGCTAGCCCATGCAACTAATCATTGCCTTTAGTGTAGTTTTGGAGGTTTACGAAGATAATACTTGTGAACATTAATTGTCGATGGAACCTTTTGAGAAGATAACACTCAAAAGCAAGAAATAACAATTTAGAAATGTAAAGAATGTTTCTTTCAAAACAAAACCATCCGTTGACAATGAATTGTAAGCATGCACATCGCAACTTTAAGAGCTACAACTGACCCAAAAGATTTACAATTTTATAAAATAAAAAATCCTACAAATTCAAATTCTGACCCAACATGATTTTATTTGCAAGTAATTTCTGGACCATAAAGCAACATGACATACATCTAGATAAGTAAATAGCTAATCAATAAAATGAAGAATCTCAATTTCCACAATGATTACATATAAGAATATGTAAGGTTGCTCGAAACAACGTAGCTAAGAAAAAGCCTACACCCTTACCTCTTGGAGCGTGAACGAGACCGTGACCTTGATCTACGTTCAGATTTGGCTCTAGAGCGAGAACGAGACCTATGTCTACTACGCCTATCCTCTCTATCCCTGTCATAATCTCTTCGCCTGGCAAGAAAACCACATATTAGAACAGGGTTGACAGATATAATGTTAAATGGTTAAATGAGTATCGCAAAGAGTAACCTAATCAAATTCACCACAAATCAAAGTGTGAAGTACCAAAACTAAAGAAGACAAGAAAAAGTAAAACTAAAACCTTGACAACAAAATATAACTAAGAAGCAAAAGAAACTGGAAGGTGACGTGTTAAAAACATAGCAGTTTAATTATCTTACCTGTCATAGTCTCGACTCCTGTGATAGTCATCGTCATCTCTATCCCTGTCCCTTCTCTCACTCCGTTCCCTACGGTCCCTGTGACGATCTCTGTCTCTATCCCTCTCCCTGTCCCGGTCTCGGTCTCTACTTTTTTCCCTGTCCGGGTCTCTACTTTTTTCCCTATCACGGTCTCTGCTCTTTTCTCTATGGCGGTCTCTGTCCCTATCCCTATCCCGGCCTCTGTCCCTCTCCCGGTCCTTGTCCCGATCCTTGTCCCGCACTCTCTCCCTATCCTTTGACCTACTTTTCGAGGACTCTCTTTCATAGTCACGAGAATCACGCTGCAAACATGAACAGAATAGATTAATAACAATTAGAAAAAAATAGTAACAAAGTACTCCAAACTTCTAAGCTTCTACCATGCGGTTTTAACAAGTAACAACATTTCACATGCGTTCTTTGAAGCAACCCCATAAAACACTATGCTCGTATCAGACCTCAATAAGATTTGCAAGACACTATCACATGAAAACAGTCGAGCAAATCAAAAACCACACCAGTTTTAAGTAGCTCCTCCATGCAAAGAATCCAACATCTTAGTGACCATAAACCACATTGCATATCAGAGTGATAATAATTTAATCCATTCAACCAAAAATCCCGGCAATACCTAACTTACAGTAAAAAGCAACATAACTTCCTGTAATGCAACTGTTTCAGTTAATTTTACACATAGGATACTCCATAAAGGCGCTAATTAACAAACGTCAATACATAGCACACCTACCACAATTTCATTATGCCAACGGTTTACATATCCATACACAGTACTACTATCAATTTACAGGGGGTGTTTGTTTTAGCTTATTTAACTGGCTTATGAGCTTATTTAAAAATTAAAAAGCCAATAAGCTAACTTATCAATGTGGGCTTTATGTTCATAACAAGGCAAAATAGCTAATCGTTTATCCCATAACGCCGAGATGTTCTTCACTAAACTATTAACAAACGTCAACAATACGACACACTAGTACACTATCACTTAATTAAACATTCTAAACACAATAATCACTATATACTTTGACTTTCAGCAAGTCAAAATATAAACCCTAAATTCAGAGACCTAATTTCAATCACACATTAACCACAAACTAACTTAAATCAAAAAAACCCTAACCCTAACCCTAATTAACTCAATCCACTAATCAAATTCAATTAAACAATACCTGAGACTTGGAATCACTCAACTCATCGCCGCCGTGACTGTTAGCTCCGGCAGGCGAACCACCGCCAGCGGCGGCGGCGGCGGTTAGGGTTTCAACGTCTTGACCGTTACCTTCGTAACGTTCTTCTTGGTAATCCATTGGCTGTGTAATTGATTGATTGATTGTTATTGAAAGTGTTTGTTGTTGTTGTTATTAGGGCTTGTAAATAAAGAAGAGTTTATATTGGGTTTATACGATGGGGGTGGGGTGGATGGATATGTATTACTAGTATTTGTTTGTTTTTGTATTTACCGTACACACGAGTGGTATAGCCGCCGAGGGTTGTGGTACTTTGAAAGGCTGCTGATACCGGATCGAATGTGATCGGTTTAAATAGGCTAAATGTTCGGTTTTTAAGCCGGACTGAACCGAACTACCAAGATCGGAATTATGAAAATCCGAAACCGGACCTAATGTGGTTGGTCCGGTCTCGCTCCGGTCGGTTTTGTCGGTCCGTTCGATCACCCCTAGTACTTTGTTTGCTTGGGACTCTTTTTTTCTTATTTTTACTTTTATTTAAGGCTATATATCCCAAAGAGGTAAAATTGCATATAAATTTGAAATATATATCTAAAATATGCATAACAGTCATACTATGACAAATGATCAAATGAGAAGAAAACTTAAAATGATAAGGATGAGAAATAATTATAACTACACATATGAGATGTATCGACTTGAATTAGATGCATCCCTAGTCTTTTAGTGCACCATAATATATTTTCTAACAAAAAATTAGATGCATATACATATATTAGATGCATTTCATCAAGTTAGACAAATCCTATACATTTTTCGTCCTCTGCCGGTCAAATTTGTTTTTAGTACTACTTTGCATCGTCTTCACTTCAAAATCACTTTCGAAACTAATTGCGATGCATCTAAATGAATAGAGATGCATCTAAATCAAGTCGATGCATCTCAAATGTGTGATTATAATTATTTCTCATTATTCTCATTTTAAGTTTTCTTCTCATTGGATCCTTACCCTACTATCATGTGCATTAAAATTTTATATCAAAAATATATATGTAATTATTTATCTTTAGAGACATATATGCATTATCGCGGCAATGATGTATAATAACATTAATTTATGTATCCAATTTTTTATTTTTTAAATATATAAAAGTGTGGAGTAAGTAAGAACGAGAAAAGTTAGTAGTTTAAATTCTAATTAAGTATTTAAAATATTTATAAGTATGTATATTTTACATTAACGGGATAATATATCAGGAGGCCACCAAACTTTTAAGTTTTTCTCATATATGTCACTCATTTTTTGAAAGTAACTTATATGTCACCAAATTATTTATTTATCTTAGTTTACACCAATCCCAGTCAAATTTAATCCGGATAATTATCAAACGGCAAGAATAAAACTAACACCAACATATTAAATTAACATGGTAGGAATGGTAATGTCGAGACTATGGTCTGATTATTGCCCTATCGTTATTAAGCAAGAAGTCACTGATTATGGTCCTATACCTTTCAAACTATTTAATTCGTGGGGGCTCATAGAAGGGTATGACCAAGTAATTAGAGATGCTTGGAATGGAGACGTCAATCCAGCAGGTAGGAGTGCGTTTGTGAAATTCAAAGACAAATTAAGGTGTGTCAAGATGAAATTGAAAGAGTGGCATAAACACAATCTGAATCAAAACAATGGCGGAAAGAAGGATATGCTTTATAGATTAGAGCAGTTGGACGAGTATATTGAAGTAAACCAACAACATACTGAAGCGGTGGAAGAAAGAATATAATTAAGCAAAAGATTAGCTGAACTGGAAAAAAAAGGAATGGATATTGCTCAAAAAGTGAAAATGAAGTGGGGGGTTGAGGGAGATGAAAATACAAAAAAATTTCACTCAAGTCTAAACAGAAAACGAATGAAGCTAGCGATTACTGGAGTTTTGGAAGATGGAAATTGGAATGATAATTCGTGTCAGGTTAAAGAGAGATTCTATAATTTCTTCTTTAACAAGTTCAATCATTTTACAGGTCTAAATGTCACAAGCCCGATTGGAAGATTTAAAAAGGTGTCATCATTGCAAATGCAAGTATTGTCTCGTGAGTTCACCATAGAAGAGATAAAGGAGGCTGTCTGGTCGTATGGAAGTGATATGGCCCCAGGTCCTGATGGGTTTAACTTTAAATTCGTTAAACAATTTTGGGATTTGATGAAAAATGATATTATGGAGTTTGTGTCTGAATTTCACGAGAAAAGAGTGATCCCAAAGGGATGCAATGCATCTTTTATCACTTTGATCCCTAAGGTGAGCAGCCCGGTTTCTCCTAAAGAGTGCCGTCCTATTAGCTTGATAGGAGTTCAATATAAGATAATTTCGAAGTTACTAGCAAATCGGTTGGCAAAAATTATATAGGACATAGTGGACCCTGTTCAGTCCGCTTTTGTCAAGGGTCGACAGATTTTAGATGGTCCGTTGGTGGTTGATGAGGTGATTGATTGGTACAAGAAGAAGAAGAAGAAATGTATGCTATTTAAGGTAGACTTTGATAAAGCATATGATTCGGTAAGTTGGGGATACTTGTTCAATGTTATGGAATATATGGGATTCAATGAGACTTGGATTCAGTGGATAAGGACTTGTTTGACATCATCTCGGACATCAATATTGGTGATGGTAGTCCAACAGTGTAACAATCGGTAAATTTTCCCAATAATACTTTAATAATAAATTATTATTTATTATTAATATGAAAATTTTTTAGCACGGATTAGCTCACTTGAATTAATTATGGGAATTTATCCCGCACTCTGAAACATTCTGAACTATCTAATATTATAAGAAAACGCATATTATTTATTTTCCAACGATTTATGAGTTTTCAAACTCACTCGAGAAAGTATCTCACTTGATTGAAAACACGAGCTCGCGCACGAACCGACTCATAGATAGTATGGTTTAGTCTAATAAACACATTACGAAACAAATAATTGTGTTTTTATATTTTTTTTTTTTTATAAAAACACACTCGGAAATATATTTTACACGTAACAATTTTTAACGTGCAACCAAAACATCATGACACACATTTAAACTCAAACAAGATATGTAAAACATTATGGGGATTCACATTTTAACTTCCCACTCTTTTCTAACTTAATTGTGTCGCATCTTTATGCAACCAAACACAACTAAACTCGAACGTATACATTTCTATTATGTATACGTATTGAACTTGGATCAAAAACACATTTTATACCCAACATAAACTAAACACGTCAATTATAATCTTATCTAAACTCTCTTGTACACTAGAATGTCAAGTTTCATTTTGGGCGATCTTTAAACACTACACAAGACAAAAGATCGAGCATATATATAAAACACTTGATTTTTGAACTTTAAGTATACAAAATATATATAACATGTGTGGGAATATATAAAATAAATCAATCACAAAATCTTGACTTATTGCCCTCTCCCAGTAGACCTCATATTCGGTTGTCATACAACTAAAACTACACAAGTAATGGTTTTCCATCTAAAAACACCTTGCTTGGAGACAAGAATGACAAGGCCATACCTCCAATTTTTTTTTTCTTCTACTCGTCGAACAAGCAACCATTATAACCACACTCTTAGTTTTGGTACCCATCTCAATCAATGCACACCCATGTTTCATTCACATCTACCTAGCCCCTAAAGTGTTATTATAACAATTTAAACCATACCTAGCTTCATTATTCAAGAAACATTTGTCAAATCTCTCAACTTCATCTTAAAATAAAAACACACACCTTGTTCCTCCCCTCCCTTGGTCACGGCAACAGTAAACACGCATAACGAGAGAACAAATTCTTGGGTCATTGGTTTAACTTAGATTGGTGTTTAGGAAGCTAGGGTCTTGGAAATCTTGAGTTATACTTTGGGTTGGTGTCATTTGTTCCTTCCTTCCCTTGTTCGACAGCCCCTCCCACCCCACTGTAAGGATCAGACAACTTTCCTAAACTTGTTATAAACTTTTACTTTAAACTTAAACTTCATATTAATATGTTAGTTTAGGAAAACAAAAGAAAATGTGTTGCTTATATACTAACTGTCAAGCATGCACACACAATTTCTTAATAGATTTTTCAAAGCTTTTAAACTATTTTTTTTTTACGTAAACAAACGAAAGAGAAGTGAATAAGAATCATATTGGCTCATTTTTGGAATAGTGCTTATTGCTTATTCTCATGTTTATTTCGGTTTTATTATCACTTAACTAACCATTTGAAACTTGACTTATACCTGACCCATTCGATATCTTCACACCGAACACTCACTGGGCTTGGAGGCCCAACCCACGACCCACTAGGCCTATACGAGTGCTTATTTGTAATAAGCACTTGGTTTACTTTAAAATAAATATGTAAAACATAAACCGAATCGACCTTGGCTTATCTTGTTTAAACTATATCGGTTTAAAGTTTTGAACTCGTTAGGATTTTTGAGTCTTAAAACTCAAAATAAGTCGAGACTTATTTTGAGCTTATATATTTTGGTTTCCTCTCGAAAAACTTGGAACCTAATTATCAACTTGTATTGCTTAAATGGTTTGGCTTCGCAAACAGTTGAAGAAGAAGAAAACACATAACGCATGCACGTATGGAAACAGTGAAGGAGTATAGCACATGGAAGTCACAATTATCAGTCCTTAATTACTAAACATTTGCAATACTAACACCAAAGCAATTGTAGTCCACTGGGTGGGCTATTCAATTGTCAACCTAATAACCTGAGTTCAAATCTTGTCGTGGACATCTTTTGCTACTATTTTTATGATAGCGTTTTGGCTATTATTTTTGGATCCGGTCTAGTATATTTTTTTATAACACTTTATAAAAATGTAATAACTAAGATTTTTCAACATATTTTGTCCAGATTTTTCGTCAAACTAGTATATTTAATATTATTACTAAAGCCACACAAAGGACGAAAATTAAGAATAGCGAGAAAATATTTATAACAAGAACTAATGTAAATATTTATATACCGTATCACGTAAACATTATTAATATAAATACCTGACGAAAAGTATTTATTAATATCAACGACTATTTTTCACAAACACTTATTGTGAATACTTTCCGTACATGGTTGTCCAGTTACGACCGAACCGGAAACTTACTCGTCACAAATACTTTTATGTACTCTTATATATAATTGTACATTTGTCCAAGAGCCAATACTTACAAACACTTTGAAATGATTTAAACATAAACTCTGCCACACAAGCAACATTAAACACAGCCACTTGTAAACACTTAAATTTATTTAAACTTTTTGAGTCATGAGTACACAAAAATGTAAACTAAGTATTACCATACTAATTTAGGTCGCGTGTCGGTGCCGCACACTTATACCATTTGACTTTACTCTATCAGACTGCTTTACCAAGGTGAGTCATAGCCCCACTTTTACTCGTTTCATTACTTTATAAACTCTTTGGGGGAGATACATGCTCAACTACTTATTTTTACTTTCACAAGTACTCTAAACATTTTCATATTACTTTAAGTTTATAGCCCCAATCTTTACTTTACTTTGCTTTACAAACTTGGGGTGAGAAACGTGCAAACACTTTATGAATTCTTGCTTTTATGCAACACACTTTATGAGTTATTGCTTGTATGCAACATACACTATGAACTATTGCTTATATGCAAACCACTTCACAATTCATTGGTGTTACACAAACACTTGAATGACAATTGCTTTTATGCAAACACTTTCATGGACCACACTGAAACTTATGCTTTATTTAAACTATTACGCGGATTAGCCTAAGCCTTGAATCCCACGCTGCCCAAACTCATGAACCGTCAATTCCTGCTGGGAAGCGCAAATATTATAAATAGATCTATTGGGGGTGACTCCCCTCGTTCGGTTTGACCGGATAGGCAAACTCGAACGTATAACATGTCGAATTACAAGTGTATCGGGATAAACACTTTCCGGGCCTTTATATTTAACCTGCTTTTAGAGCATGCACACTGTCATAGCTTCGGTTGCATGAACTTAGTGCTAGCGTAATAGACTTTTACTTTTGTGTGACATTATACTCGTTGTAATGATCACATACTTTGCTTATGGTCCAACTTTATGCTTAACACTTATGGTCTAATTTATTGATATTTTTCATGACGTTGTGAGTAAAGCAGTAGTCACTAAAACTGAACTTGATTTGTATGTGAATGGTTATTCACACTCGAAAACCTTATGGTCCACATTACTAGAGTAAACTATATTTTCATGACATTGTGAGCGACACAATGATCACAAAACTTTTACCGAACTCATATTTCTTTTATACTAAATTGTTATTTGTACAAACCTATCGTGTTGACACTTTTTAGCATGTATTTTCAGGTTTAGGGCGATAGATAACTTTTGGAGGCTTTCGGCATGGCATGACATGGTCATAGATGACTCTGATGTATCTGGGACCGCTTAAAATCTTTTATGGGCCTATATTTTCCGCACTGTTTCTGGAATGATGTAAACCTATACTTTTGAATATAAAACTTCTTCAAAAACGGATAAGTTAAAATTTGTTTTCTATACTTTGTGTTGTGATATCAATTTAGTAGCACCCCATGACTTGTGTGCTTCCGCTGGACCCGTATTTTGGGGGTGTTACAGATTGGTATCAGAGCTTTGGTTATAGAGAACTATGTATTTTTTAAAACCTAGACTATAACTACTTTTACGAAAACTTAACTCTATGACCGCCACGTGCCTGCCTGCCAAGTTGATGCCTCATTTGTGATTTTAGTTGCTATTATATTTGATGTGATGTACGCTTTGTTATTATATGAGTATATCCATTTATTTTCACTATATATACTATAAGTATGTTCGACATACTTATGCTTACGTATTGTACTTGGCGTAGCGTTGCCGCTTTTATCTACGCAATCTCATCGTCCGTTCTCGAGTGTGGATACTTGTCGTAGTCTTTCAAAACAACTTTTGAATGTTAGAGACATATTACTAGTGTAACTGAACCGAGTATTTCAAAATTCATTGAACCTCGGTTGAATATAGACTGATCACCTATATTCAACCAGGGACAGTGGGACATAGCCTGATCACCTATGTCCGACTCAGAGGTGAATTTTGCAATACTGAGAGTAGTTACACTAGAATTATTTTGAATTAGTTTCTTGCTAAAACTTCGGGTGTTGAAAACTTTTTGTGTGAGTACATAGACTATTCGTATAGCAACCTTCTCTTTATTACACAACGCGTGTCCGTCACGACTTTACCACGTTAGAATTTCCTTCACCCCGCACCTTATCGGTGAATTGAGATTTATCATTAACCATTCGAAGATTGACTCTCCATTTCTCACTAGGTAAAACCTTTGAAGTAAATCAAGCACCTTGTCTTGAAACACTAAATAATAAACATTTTAATGAGATTGCTAGGAACAAATTGATTCATCATCTACAAAAGCTGAGTTGTTGGAGTTATTGTGCGGTTAAGAAGCAACTCTTGAGCTCACATAGCGAACATGTAAACCTCCATCTAAGAACAAATTCTGTGTCGTCACTTAAAAACTATATTTAATGAGTTTTCTTGTGTCGTTACTTAAAAACTATATTTAACAAATTATCTTTACAAAAGCTGAAGTTCCGTAACTTTCTCTAAATTCATCAAGTTCACTTTCTAAACCTACTTCAATGTCTAGAAATTTTATTACTATCACATTATAGGGACAAGCTACACCACTAGTCACCATAAGGCGATCTACCAACGTACATAGCCACAGTCAACGAGATTCCTACAGGTTTATACGAAAACCATCCTTAAAACTCCTCCTCTTCCCAGTTCAAAGAATTTTACCGTCAAACAAACAACCTCTAGATTCTGAAGCTACCATTAGAACCTAGTGACGTATACAACATTCTTCACATATACAACTTAAGGAAGTGTCTTTTAGATGAAAACACTTGCCGTATCTTTGGAGAAAATCCACATTGATGAACTTTATTTAAGAACCTATTGAGATTTTGGATCGGGAAGTCAAACGGTTGAAGCTTAGTCGTATCCCGATTGTCAAAATCTGATGGAACTCTAGAAGATGACCCGAATTCACGTAGGAACGGGAAGAAGAAATCAAGCAAAATATCCTCACCTTTTGCGTCTTCATCTTGTAACATGAATTGAATGTCGGGATGACATTCAAATAAGGCTGGGAGGCTGTAACAATCGGTAAATTTTCCCAATAATACTTTAATAATAAATTATTATTATTATTAACATGAAAATTTTTGAGCATGGATTAGCTCACTTGAATTAATTATGGGAATTTATCCCGCACTCTGGAACATTATGAACTATCTAATATTATACGAAAACGCATATTATTTATTTTCCAACGATTTATGAGTTTTCAAACTCACTCGAGAAAGTATCTCACTTGATTGAAAACACGAGCTCGCGCACGAACCGACTCATAGATAGTATGGTTTAGTCTAATAAACACATTACGAAACAAATAATTGTGTTTTTATATTTTTTTATAAAAACACACTCGGAAATATATTTTACACGTAACAATTTTTAACGTGCAACCAAAATATCATGACACACATTTAAACTCAAACGAGATATGTAAAACATTATGGGAATTCACTTTTAACTTCCCACTCTTTTCTAACTTAATTGTGTCGCATCATCGGAGACACCATTCTGCTTCATGGTTTGGGTGACGGTAAGAAATTTATCAAGATGCTTATTTGCATCGTCACCAGGTAAGCCATGATATTGGCACGAATTTTGGACTTGTTGTATCATGTGATGCTTAAGTCCGAAATCAGTGGCAGCAATGTTAAGAGGGGCAATGGGGCCGCCTCTTCCGAGCATTGTGGGTTGAAACAACTCCTCCATCGTTCGGAGATCAGGAGCTGCATCATCTATGATGGGTGGGTCATTTGGATTACCGTCCATTTTCGGAACTGGATCCTTAACAATAGGACGTAACTCAGTTACGTTTTTAAGTTGACGATTTCGTTTCGATTGTGAACAAGTGCGCATGCACTAGGGATAAAAACTTTTTTGGACAATATTTTTGGTATCGATTCGTTTACCAAAATCGTATCTCTTTAAGTATCACCTTAAAAGAAACACGATATAGAAAACGTAACGATATGTTTTGTTTGTTTTTGAATTTTTTTGGTGTTGTTAACACTTTAGGAAAAGTGTTAATGACGTTTTTGTTTTATGATTTGAATTTACAAAAAGGGTGGTGGGTTTATACAGTGACGAATGAAAAATCACTAATCTCTAAGAAACGTTTTAAATACGCAGCTACCTCCCCGGCAGCGGCGCCAAATTTTGATTGGTCCTAAACGGTCAACTAAGTTCCCCAGGTGATGGTCAACCTAGTCAAACGTCTAAAACCAACTAACCAAGGAGTACAGTGTATTCCCGGGTCATTATGTCCCAGCGAGGTAAGCAATTGTATTCAAAAACGTTTAAAGTGATCGGGTGATTTAACAGGAGGATCAGAAATTTGTTTTGAGTGATTATACTACGAGATTATGATTGAAAATAACTTATAAACACTATTGGAACAATTACTGATGATCAGATTATCTAGAAACGTAAGTTAACCTAAAAACGCGCGTTTGAATATGTCCCAGCGAGGTAAGCAATTGTATTCAAAAACGTTTAAAGTGATCGGGTGATTTAACAGGAGGATCAGAAATTTGTTTTGAGTGATTATACTACGAGATTATGATTGAAAATAACTTATAAACACTATTGGAACAATTACTGATGATCAGATTATCTAGAAACGTAAGTTAACCTAAAAACGCGCGTTTGAATTAAAAATAACGCGAACGCGCAAAATAAAAGGTGAAACGAGAGCAAATAAAGTCCTACGAACGTGAAAATTATATTTTTGTAATCCTAATAACTTAAGAAAATTTTTAGAAAAAGAAAAATAATTTTTACACTATTCAATTAATTACTATTAATTAATTACTAATTTCTAATTACTTTTTAATTAACTAAATTAACTAATTATTAATTAATTATGAAAATTAACTAGAAAAATGAAAATTAAATTTAGAAAAATCTAAAATATTATAAAACTATTTTTAAAACAGAAAACCTAATTTTTCTACTTTTAAATTATTTAATATTAATTAAAACTAATTATTTAATTAATTTAAACTAAAATAAATTATAAAAAATACCAAATGAACTAGGAAAAATCTGGAAAAATTACTAAAATTATTTTAACTAAAAAGAAGCCTAAGAAAAATTTAAAAATGAGAATAGCTTATGAATAAGCAGAAAAATAAGCCAAAGTGCTTAAATAGAAGCTATCACTTTCTAAATATTTGACTTTTTCCAAATTTTCTTTTACAAAACTGATTTAGAACTAAAGTTAAGAACTTTTTATGAAGGGACTTTCTTTGGAACTCAGAAATAAGCTGTGTGATGATGAATAAGTAAATCAGTGAGCTATTAAGCTTTTTGTGTAGGTACTTAGCTTAAATAAGCTGTCCAAGGACCCACACTACTGAAATAGGCTTTGAACAACTTAGAGAGACAGAAATGGAGCTAAGATGACAAGCAATACATACTGAATAAGCCAAATTAACAAATAAGCAATCCAAATCCAATTCAGGCCTTAAGGGCAATGTGCAGCCCAGTGTGGGGCCCACAAGGCTGACTTAGGGAACAAGGTAAGCTAGGAACCTGAAAAGCTGCTAGGAGAGCTTTTCAAAATACCCAAGACCAAAGATTAATCTCAAGTTTTGAGGTTGTTTAGGTCTTGGGAAACTGACTCAGCAGACTGATGTTCAAAATGAACTTGTGCAATAAGCAGTTGAACAAACAAGCATATAAGCAAAAACATATGAAAACACACAGGAATGCCTTAAAATACATAAAATTATCCCTGGATTGTGTTTTTATGCACAAGGATTGAAAACTGATGAAAAACAAAACATTTCACATAATTTACAGTTTCAGTCCCTGAACTTTGAAAAATTGGCAAAACTAGTCCCTGGTAAATCAAAACTTGTACAAATGTCATAAAAGGTCCTTGGGATTCATAAGTTGTAAGAAGTTTAAAATCACATATTTACAACTTTGGTCCCTCAACTTTGAAAAGTGTCAAAATTAATCCCTAAGGTTTTAAAAATAAGAAAATAATAAAAATAAACCTTATACTATTCTAAATTGACAAATTTGGTCCTTATGATAACTTTTTAGAAGTTACAAGTTAAACCCTTCAAAAATCAGAAAATTACAAGTTAGGTCCCTGAAGTTTGTGGAATTGGCAGAAAAGGTCCCCGGGAATTTTGAAAAATAGTAAAATGTGAATTTGGTCCTTGTGTTATTGGTTCTTGGCAAATTACACCCTTATGAGTGTTTGGGAAATATTACATTTGCAGCCCTTCAATTTTGCAAAAATTACACAATTGGTCCTTGTTAGTTACACATACCAACCGGACCCTTTTTATTAACCTAAACCTAATCCTAAGCCTAGTCCATAAACTAGCCCACCCTCTTTTATATTTTTTGGGCCTGTTCTTTTTATCCAGCCCACAAGCAAACCCAACGCACCCTTTTATAATAAAAAGGGCGTTGACCCTGTTGACCCGTCTTCCCCAAACCACCCTTACTGCTCACCTCTCTCACCCCCCTCTGCAACCCAAAACCACCATGGTTTTTTACCACCACCTCATCACACAGCTCACCACCTACCCTCCACACCTCATCACATCAACCCACTCTTTCATTTAATGCAATCTCCACCCAAATTTCCCTCCAAACTAGTTCCACTCCTCTGTTTTCCATCCTAAGCCCCAACTTGCATCAAAAATATCTCAATTGTCTCCCTGCCACCTCCTAATACCACCAAGATTCTTTAATTAGTCTCAAACTGCTCCAATTCCACGTGTGAGCTTTTGGTGCCAAAAGTATTTTAAACGGGTAGGATGAATTCTAATGAATCTATGGTCAAGAATGGTGATGGGATTTGCTCTGAAGTCGACAAGGAACAGAAGTGGTCATTATATATCAAGTGGGGAGCATTGTAAAAGATTATCTAGTTTAATTTTTATGTCTTAGTTTCGTTGTAATCAATTTAAGCTTTCCAATGTTGTTCTAAGCTTTCAAGTACTGTATTTTGTATTCTCAGTGATAAATAAATCTTTTTCAAGTTCCAATTTCAGTTCCAAGTATCAATTTTATGTTATGAGAATTTCGTACTAAAAATCCAAT